>VOMN01115307.1:0-26487 GCA_014899125.1 Orchestia grillus
CCCCAAAAATCTATATTCCTTCTCATATTCCGAGTTTCATTACAATATGTTTGTTAAAATGATTTCATACGTGCTGGCAAACTCTTCAGCTGAACAACGTGTCCTAATGGCATTCTAGCGTCTGTTAGCTCGATAAACTTATGAAGAATTTTAGCATGGTTCTTACACACTTTCAGGTTCGTAGACTATTGAGAACCACAAGAGCACACACCCGAGTGGGGTGCCGCCTTGGTGGTCATCGTTCGTGCGATACTCGCAGATAATCTCCGACGTCTGCAGCTCGTCACTGGTCACTGATCTCCGAGGTCTGCCCGCTTTTAAAAGCTGCTGCTTTGAAAAATGCTCATCGTTATCTCTCGTATCACTTTCCTAGAAAGTAGCCATTAGTCACTCCTCCAAAGGATTGACTTCCTTTTCCGGTTTTGGGTGTGGATACTACTGTCATGCACTAAAAAGGATATCTACTCTTAATAGAGAGACTCTGAATTATGTTTGGATGCATAGAAAAGCTTTTAAAAATCGTATTTGTGGAGGATATTTTCTACGTATTATCTTGGGATTATTCTTACCGGTTTGGCGTATTATCTTGGGATTACTTTTACCGGTATGAATTTTTGTGCTTGAGCTATAATTGTGATTTTGAAGTCTGACGAACTACAATAGAAAAATGATTCTAACGCTTGCACTTTACATAAAGCTGGAAAATTTGGGTGGTCGAATTCCAATTGAATTAAATTTTACATTCGAGTACCAAAATATGCAATTTCGTCCTCACTACAGCCGATTGGGTCAGAAAAACCTCTACCCTGTGGGAGAGAAGATACTGTGCAATGATGCGGCGTTTCTTTCAGGCAGAGCGACTGCAATCTTGCGTGCGAATAAAATACCTTCTGTCACAGAAGGACGACAGGGGTCAGTTTCTGTGTGGGTGCTCTGAGTGCTGCTGCACAAGGGGGCTCTATTCCTTGCAGGCGCTCTCTTACTCATGCTCTCAAGCTCGTCCGTCCGCCTGAGGCCTTCCGCTCTGTTCCATTCTTTTCTTACCATGAGGCCTCTGTGTTTTATGTATTACTGTTGTCATTCAATATTATTGCTCATGTTCGTTTTTCTAGCGTGAACTGATTTTTAAGTTTTGGTTGTTTTTTCGTGGATCACATTACTGATGACATATTCCAGTTGCGTTACTGATCTAAGTAAACTCGTGTAGTGGACATCAGAGTTATTCATTCAATTCAAAGTTGCCGAGGTCGTGCAATTAATCACATTACTTTAAAATCTATTACGTATGTATGGCGTTATTTATCAAGTGATCTTGTAATATTTCGGTGACGTAAATTGACAGAGAGAGCTTTTAGATTAAGTAGCTGAGGTGGTACGCTAAAGTGAGTCCCGAACCAAAGGGTGTGTTGTGATTTGATTGACTTAACTCATTTACTTAAGCAAGCAGCTAATTTTCGTAATTTTCTATATGGCCGCTTAAAATTCTACACTAAAAGTGCATGCTAAGTTTAACCAACCAAAGCATTTTTGTCAAAAGTATTTTCAGACAGCATTTAACACTCTCCTTGATTTTCAATGTAATCTCAGGATATATTTTATTTCCATCCGAATGTTCTGAAACTACGTTTATAAAATATATTCACTTGTTTTTCTCGTGTAGCTCTTATTAGTTGAGATGAGAGCCTGTCTTGATCGCTGTAGCTCTCGTTGAGCAACATCGTGAACAAGTTCGTGTGATTCTCATTTTTATTCAATAATTTTCTCCGTTTTTTGGAGATGCTTGATTTTAAGCCTATGCTTGTGCGTGCCGTCGAGATGTTTCAGGGTGTGCTGTATGAAAATTTCAACGTATTTATTCATTTTCTTGTTCCTCGAAAATGTCCGTAAAAGTCTCGTTGTGCTCCTAGAGAAAATAATAAATAACAGTTAGCAATTATGTTGTCATTCATGGGGTGGAGAAACCCGTCATCAATGCAATTGATGGCGTCGCCGGAGTAAAGTTAACAATTTTTACAGATAATTTTTTGTCCCTGGATGGACACGTCCATGGCTTTGGAGCTCAAAAATCAGTAAATATAAACTTGATTAATTTTAGTGTTAACGCGTGTATTAAGCATAAACTGAGCACACACTGCGCTAACTTTTTCAATCTACGAACTTTCAAAATCTCAGGCCGTACACCTTTAAGAAATACAATATCAGATAGCATTCAACATTTACAGTAGTTTATTTTATCGAAAAATTTCGTGTCGCAAAAATAAATTGTTTCAGCCTGACCGTTATTTCCCAGTCATATGATTTTTTATAAATTGAATAGAAACTAACAAGAAGAGTGATTTGTTCGATTGCGTGAAGGGTGCAGCAAGTCGTCTGCCCTGACAGTGACTTATTGGTCTACCGGCGCTGTCGGCCGACAAGGCCCCTGACCCTGTCGTCGTGCCGGCACCTGCCCGTTGTACTGCACCTGTCAGAATTACGATTCTTTGTCTTCATAGTCTCAGTGGGCTGCACTTCTTCCATCCGTGTAGTCTAGCATGTCCTCAAAACTGCGTTGCAGGTATGGTTCATTTTGTTCAGAAAAGGGCGTTAGTGAGACGGCACTGTGACGCAGAATTTTGACGTTCATTGCACGTGTAATTTGTGAGCTGCTGTAGCAGACCTCAAGCTTTTATTTCTTAAAGTGAAATTTTGTTTGTACTCAAATCAGTTTAGAGGTAAAAGCTAAGTTCTTCGCATAGATTTTGAAGAATTTAGGTCACATATTTCAAAATTTTATTCCTGGTGTCATTCTTTAAAACTCGTAGGTATTCAACTAAAATTCTCCTTTGAAGCATGAAACGCGTTCGTCTTTTTCGTTTCTTTAGAAAACATCCATAATATAAAGGAGTGCTGAGAATCTGACCTGAATTCACTCAAGAGTGCTCAAGTTCGCGTTACTTATAAGTATGCGAATACAGCCGTCCTGTAAGAATTATAATCGCATCTCATATGGTAACGACTTCAGGGTAACCTTCCGATTGGTTTGGCCTGCATTGTCTTGCGGAGTAACTTGAAAAAAATTGTTTTTGTGAGCCTGAAACCTGCTCTCTGGAAAAGCTACCCTGTAATTTGCTGACTGCATCACCCAGTGATCTATCAGTGTACAGCCGTCTCGTTTTGGACCAGTCAGGGTGACAGCTAGCGTGCTGTTGGCCTGTAGTTGGTCTGCTTCGAGTTCAAACGTATTTTCTGCTGCAAAAACATTGTGTCGAAGTTTCCGAATTAGGAATGCATGACAGCATTCTTCCCAAAGTTTTTATTTTTTTTGATATGTATATTCGAGATTTTCAACTAATTTTGTGGACACGGAACCAGATTCGGCATACGAAAGTGGATAGAGGACAAAGAGAAACGTATCTAAACAATTGTATTTTATTCAAAGTGAATTGAAAATTCTGTACACGACAGAGCGTGTACATGAAGGGATGAATCCATAATTCCATGTTACTTTAACAATTAGACAAATATCCAATTATTTAATGTTCTGTTACTTCTACAATCTACTAATGTTCTTTGATGTTCTACAGTTAACCTGCTGAACGTCTCTCTTGATTTTGATTGTAAAATTTTTCATACATCTCTTTCCTACGAGCTTTCTATTATTCAGTATTTTTTTATCGTTGATCTGAAAATTACCTTTGCTTTATGCGAGTGAATGGAGGGATACGTGGTGCTAGATTTACGCGTCAAATTTCTGCTTTGTTTCATTTTGTTATTCTTATACGAGTTTTGCACAATGTTGAGTTTTACGTTATCGGCCACGTTTGACTAATGTGGGAATATTTTGACGAATATATAAAGTATTCAAATCCAGCTCTGGCGTCTACCACGGCGGAACCATTTTTGCCAAAGCAATGCTAGCGAGCTTCCTACCAGTCTAGTGCAGTCAATTTTTTCAACACAATTGGTGTATTTAATCTCGTTTATTATTTCTTAGCAAATTCTTTGTCTTCGATGCTTATCATAGGTTGTTTGGAATGAATTTTTTAAGGAATCCATGAAAATCGTGATGGCGTAAAGACGAAGACAAAGTGCATTCTGGTAATCTGCTTTTTACTTGTGATTGGTTCGAAGCATTTTGTTAAAAAGCCTTGTCTAGCCAGACAGCACGATGGAGTTTGTAAGGGCATACTCTGAATCAGTTCAAGGACTACTGAGATAGACGGCTGGCCGAGAGCCGGTAGTAAAGACAGTTTAATGAGTGAACTTTGCTATTACTCCCATCAAAAGCGTCGGACTCCCCCTCCGATTGTGTTGCTCGAGAAAATCTACAAAACTGAGACAAGAGACCTCGTGTTCGGACAGGGAAGTCGTATACTTAAATAAAGTTTTTACTCACTCTCCAGGGAACGATGCAATCATATGAGCAAAATTATTACTGGCTGATCAGTTTTTGCAGGAGTTTAAGTGGAGCGATATTGCACTTAATCGCGTTACGATCACCGAGCTGTCAAGACAAAATCGGGTCGAACAACTAGCTCCTGCTTATAGAACAGCAAAATTTTATTTTCTGCCAACTTTACTGATATACATAGGCAGCCATGTCAACTAATGCGGTCTCTCGAACGCGCTGATACTGGGTCATTGCGAGTGTGATGTCATATAAACTGAATTTAAATTATTCGATAGGTCGATTAATGTGATCGTAGTATCAGATTTTATATATATATATATATATATAATCTGACTTTAAATTTAAGATATGTTTATTTTGGATGTTGATCAAAGTCATATATATATATACTGTGTGTGAATTTATTCTAGCGAGATGTAAAAGTTTGTGTTGTATCGTTCCCTCATTGTGACATTGAATCATCAAGACCTATGTAAGTGCATGAAGTATATAAAGAATGTTGAGCAGCTTCGGTCTGGCGACCTCTTGATACTTGCCATCACTCGGAACTCTCGTCTTCAGCAAGCGCCTAGTGCGCTACAAATCCTACTTACTCTAAACTAAGGAGTGAACCGTTTGGCCTTACTTTAGAGGCATAATTATTATCGTTGGTTTTTAAAATTGTCTTCATTTTAGTGCTTTATTTTCTCGCAGTTTTTTCACGCAATGCACAGTTCATTTTTTTTTTTTCGAGTCGAGTTTTGGTAATGTGCCAGTGCTTTTTACGCTTGAAGCTTTCGTGCTCTATTTAGTAATCTTCGATACCCACTGAAGGAACGGAAACTCGTGTTCTGTAATTCAGTTGTACGCTCAGTTCCGTAATCGGGTAGATCTTTTCTGCTACTGTTTCTCTCCCGTGAGGGTGGTCCCAGCGCGTCGGACTGAGATGAGCGACCCCCCGGCGCGGGAGTTTGTTTCATGCTTGATTTATTTTATTGTTTAACTTTATGTCGCTTTTTGAGCAGCTCACCACTACATTTGAAAAGCATTGGAAGTGACTACGTTAGGGAAACTTGAAAGAAATCTTACCATTCTGTCTCACTAGCCTAACTGTAAGTGACGCGCTACAATTTTCTCCTTCTCGCATCTTCTAGAGCACTTTGTATATTAAATGATTTCAGTTAAGAACTTTCCATTATGTGAAAGTCGACTGCAGCCGTGCTTTTTGTGGGAACTTAAGCGAAAGAACATTTACGTAGCCTTTTGCGATTGCTTCTTCAGTCTGCGTAACTGGACGCATGCATAGCACATCAAGACGATAATTATTCTCCGACTCGGTGGAAAGGTAAAATTTGACCTTTAAGTCAAACCTCTCTTGCGAGCTGTATTTAGTACCTTTGAAGTGTTTCTTTCCGGTTGACGCCTGCAGCTGTGGGACTGAGCTCACGTAATGCCCCTTACCCAGTTTAAATCTACCTATTCTGATTTGTGATGTTCGTATTTTAACTTTTAGCTGAAATTTTCGAAAGTAATTTGGTATAATACATGCTCGTATCGAGGGTATAGTTATAAAATCCAAGTTGAAAATTCTTGAAACAATGCCAGGAGCTCTCGCTCTGTGTCAATTTGGTTCTCTCATTCGCTGGCTTATGTTACAGTAGAGATGGTGCTTTATTTCATGGTTTGATTTCTCGCTTGCTCCCTGAAACTGGCTGCTTGCTATGTGGAGAGGTTTCTTAAACAGTAATTGGCTGTAGAGAGTGAAGCCCTGATGTGTTTATTTGTGATTTTACACGTGCTTAGAACAAGTATTATTTACGCCTTTGAAAATTTTTTTTGGAGCTTTATGTGTCATTCAATCGGTTCAGACTACTCCTTAAAATGTATGATTTTGACTGTTAGTACGACTGTCAAGTGAAACACCTTAATTTACTGTTAAATTTATTATTATTACCATTGTAAGACTGAGTTGTAAATGCATAAAGTATGAGAATTTGTGTACTTCATATTTTACGTCGGAGGTTTTTTGTTAAAAGGCAGTTTTAAGAAATATTTTCTAGAAATACCAACAATATACTGTATGTATAATTATACATGGTACCTGGAGAAGTGATTATTCTTTACTCGTATTAACTGCTGTAGATTACATGTTATTAGCTGTAAAAGATTCGTCGCCTAGAATCCTCCCGTCCAATTGTTTCGAAATTGTATTTACTTGCCGAGCTTTCGTTTATTTATTTTAAATTTACTGCCAGAAATGTATCGAAAATTTATCCTCGAGATTTAATTAAGGTGGTCGTTTGAATTTGTTGTTGAATTGGATTCGGATCGTTTGGCTCCTGATTTTACGTGTTGCTCTTTCTTATGGTGTGCGAGAAAACCTGCTCAAATCTACTGTCATTGATAATTTTTTTTTCTGAGATGACTTCGATCCTCTGCCGATTTATCAGTGATTTTTCATGTGTCGAGAAACATCGACATAAAGCATCGTTTCTCTATGAAAATAACTGTCGAGTCTACAGAATTAAAATTACGTAGGCACTATTTATTCTTAAATACCGAAATTTCAGGCGGGAGCGCGATCTTCTTCTCTGAAGCGCTATGATAAGAAGTAGATGTAAAAAAATTCATGAACCGTAGAATTCATTCTTCATGAATTAGCGCACGTTGTAGTATTTGTTGCGAAACACTCAGTGTATATTAAAGAGGTAGGCAAAAATATTTTTTCTCTTGAATTTTTTCGATGTTATATCTTTAAAGGAATCGCAATCATTACGTATGATAAATCAAGACTCACAGTAATGTAAGTGATGCGGTATTTGTGAAAACCAAATGTTTAATTTTTTATAGTCTGAGCGTATGCGCTGCTCAAGAATGTAGTGACATAACATTTCAATTTTATGTTGAAGGTGGCGCCGGTCGGTGCTCGACCACTGCGTTTCGTGGAAACTGTTAGCGAAGCAACACTTGTGTTTCCTCTTCTTCCTAGAACCGAGTTTGTTTACCCATAATGCTGTATGTTTTTATGTTGCTAATAAAATTTTCAACATCATTACTTTCTTACTGCAGAGTTGAGCGTCAGTCTAAGATATAAAACATTTACCTGGTCATATCAACAATTTCCTTCACATTTATTTTCTGATTTTTAATGCTTATCGCTCCCTTCGAATTAAATCATGGATTTATGTTACCTGAGAAGCGAGTAATGTGGTTCATGAATAACTGAAGGGCGGAACAGGTTCGGGGGATTAAGCGTTCATACTTCTGCGAATTTGAAGAGCTATTGTGTTCGTCCTGACCAAAAAGTGACGACTACCTTTTGCAAGTGTTCGTGCTGCCCGTCAAGCTCGAGACGCGTAGCGGCGGCCTGTGAACACATCTCAGCGTGTGAAAATTACTAGTTACCTCCCTTGTTCGTCATTTTTTCTTCGCCCTTTTGTCTGAGTGGCGCCACATAGCTTGTGTGTTCCTAAACCTTTCTCAGAAGCGATCGTTTGACGACACCTTTCTTTGTAATTCGAAGGCGCGCTTTTTAGCTTTCTTTTAAGCTCACTTGACGGTATTGCTCATGATCTCAAAGAACTCTGATTTAAATATGCTAAGATGAGAATTCAGCTCTTTCTTTTTATTCAAGTATCTATCTTAGCAGAACAGATAAAATTTCCCATTGTTCTATCAACTCTTCCTCTAACAATCGTTCCCTTTTACATTCTTTTTTATTTTTTTCCTTTGATTAGACATATTCTTCGGTAAACGCGTGAATTCAAAAGTATAAAGTTATTGGTTACGTTTCGTATTTTTAATTCTCTAGTTATATTTACATTCGTTTTGACTTGAATTGAGAAAATGAAAGTGGAATAAATATTGTACAGTTCTGATGACACCCAGTTTAATGTTGCATCATCAGGAAAGTTGATTTTTGCTGGGAATAGACACTTTCCTCTTGAATCTCCCGAGGCAAACTCGGGGCAGATCAACAATGTTTGCACAGTTACGGGCCTTTTCTGTATAAGAGACATCCTGGTAACACATCGCTCATACTGCATCATCAGAGTGGGAACATTTTGTGAGACTACTATTATCATTGATGGGATGACTAATTTTCCCTCGTATTATCTCTTCAGATCTGCCAAAACTATACCTAGAGATATCTCGCACGAGCGTTCGTCCTTGCTCCTCGTGTCGTATCTTTACTGATGTTTTTTGGTATTGCAGACCTTCGATTTGTTCAATAGCTCTCATGAATATTAGGGGATTCAGTTTATCTCGTTAAGAAGTAATGGTATGATAGACATCGTTTGTTCATTGGCAAAATATGGAATATTTATTACATTAAAAGGTTTATTTCTTATAAATTGCATGCAGGTTTAAATCATTGTCACTCGGAACTATGACTCGCTTGCCTATTAGTAGTTCTCTGTTTCTCCAGCTGATTAATGTATAGAGAATCGTATTGGCATTTATTCTTACTTATTTGTTTTGGCTTTTTTATTATGGTGTTCAAAACTAAGCTACCCATTTACCCCTACTCTTCCTACTCTTTATTATGATAGATGGGAAGCAAAAATCTAAGTTCAAAGTACTGAACTCTCTGTCGAACCTAACAAACTGGCCTTCTAATCAATCACTCATAACATACTATAGGTCCCTCCTGTGCTTCGAAAAATGGAATTTAGGTGTTTACGAGTATATGACATATAAATAAAGTATTTTCTAATTATGCCATTCTTATTCGCTTAATTTTCTTGAACCTCAGAGAGTACCGCACTTTTTGACCTTGGCAGAAGCAGCTGTAGTGGCTGATATATGAAAATGTTTTGTGAATGCTAATCGACTTTGCCTGTTGTGCGTCCTGCTACCATGTCGTTTGGGTGCAACTTTAGAAGATCGCCCCTGCTTGCTTTCAAAGCCAGCTCGGCTCATACAGATTTTCATTAAAAGTTTGTTCTTACCCCATCTGGTGTCCATTTATAAAACATTGAAAATGAACTTTTTGTAAGTAAATGAGCTTATCAAATTGAATTGCGTGTGCCCTCGATCGTTTACCTTTTTTCATCTTGCTCACTTTGTTGAAATATTTCTACTTGAAAATGGTCAGCTGGCAAAAGGTCAAAGAAACTGCTCTCGCCGGTCTGATGCTGCATCCTGACGGCGTGGACGAGGTCGTAATGGCCGTGCTGGCGCCTGTGTGGGTCTGCCACTTCTGTAGATTCTCCTGAGTACATTTTCTATACAAGTGGTGGACTTCGGTAACGTTTATTGCGGCTTGAAAAAAAAAGAAAAATCGTTTATTCCGAAATCAGTCACAATTCGTGTTTTTTAATTAGTAAAATTACAGCCTTAAAATTAAAATGTTGAAGTCTCGATGAAACTTCTAATTGAGATCTGTAAGACTACAACCTTAAAATTACGAGTGGAAGTTGCATTGAAACTTCGGATCGTGATTCTTAATTCGTTCCTAAGAATAGATAGTGAAGTAGTGACCCAAAACGTGTGATCTTTGTGCATACCTCTTAGTACATATAATAATTTCAGTGCAATGATGGTCTATTGTAACCTAGATTCTTTTATAAATGCGATGGACTGCAAAATGATAAGACATGGTAATTAACAGTTCTTGTTCGGGTAAAGGGATTTTTTTTAACTCTTAAATTTAATAACATTGGCTTCATTTTTAAGCAAATTATTTAATATAGTGCTTTCAAAAGTATTCCTTTTCGAACGACCAGTTCTTAAAGTATTCCTCTCGTTACAGTTTCGGGGGATGAAACGTCACATGTCGTACACCCCTTGTCTTTGAAGTATATTTCTGACTGAAAGCAATGAATATATTTTTAATCGGCGTTTCACTCATCATGAAATGTGAAGCTCGTTTTGTTAAATCAGGAAAAATCTCTGGCGGTTTCTGTCGCTGCCCCAGAGACTTTGGTCTCAATCATAATAATAACGTGAATATTGAATAATATTAACAAGGTAAACGTGAGAGTGAACCGAGAGCGTAAGGCTCCTGGTGTAAGGACTTCGTTCCGTCAAATCCGTAAGCGCTAATTGCAAAGGAGATACCCGAAACGTGACTCACCCGTGCAGAGGAATTCTTTGTTACCGAGCTCCCTTCGCCTACAATTGGATGAAATTAAACACACTCAGTTCTTTTCCGTTGAACTTTCTATTTAGAGAATAAGGATCGAATAATATCGATTTGACGGCCGTCAGTTTACTGGAAGAAAACGAGTAATAAATCCTTGCTAATTATAAACATAACCACGTAAGTACGAGGATAAATCAGACAGGCACAATAACTGAGAACAAGCTATAGACCATCCTCATCTTCATAAGATCGATGTCGTTGCCCAGATCGTGGATCTCTGGGTTCCAGGAACAGGATTTTGTAGTCGGCAGTTGGGCGTACAAAAGAGCTCGGATTCACAACCTTGGATACCTTGGAGATGTTTGGGCCTTCACGTTCGGGTCACACTGGGGTGCCGCTGCTTGAGCACACAAATAACGCGCTCTCGAACCTATTATAATAAGAATATAATAAGAAGTCGTGAAGGGCACTACAGACCTCGGAGTTAGTGGCTCGTCACTGAGTTCCAAATTCGGAACGCGAGATTAAATGCGAAGTCGACGTGGTTTCACAAGTCGATGCGCGTCAAATGACTAACATAGTACAAGTCACCACCCAAACTCCCGGACACGAAGAAGGGCTTAAGTGTGGTACTAATTTGATGGAGGTAGAGTTGTGATTGTCTCTAAAGGAGCGCAGTCGGTTTAAGAACCTAAGAGTTTTCCCTCTCCAGAAATATGGAGGGCGCGACCGTTGGTTGCACAAAAGTGTGCGAGTTGAAATAACCCATCAAGTAATCACCCTAAAACAATCGACATAGGTTAAATTTACTGTTGGGGCATTAGAGACGTGTATAATAAAGGTCTACTTATTCGTAGAGCAGTGTTCGATGTAAATTCCTTACATATAAAAAGACAGAAAAAACAGGAACACAAATACATGGGGATTAGTAGTGCGTTATCTACAAATATTTTACCATAAGTCAACTCGCTCGTTTTTATTCTGCGAAGGACTTCTGTTCCCCATCTAATGCCCAGTGATTTTGAGACCATAACAGAGCCCCGTCTTGATGGTTCCTCTGGGCCTGTATCGCTTAGATAAACAGAAAGTTCAACGGGTACGCTATGGTCTTGTTTAGATTTCAATTTGAGACCACGAAGAATTCATTCCGAAACACTGACAGAATTCATTCAGGTGCTTGGACGCTTTTTAACGATCTTCGATTATTTTAATTATTAGCAACGAACTTGGAAAAACATGTCACGAGGGGAAGGCGTAGCAGGTGTTCAGAGACAAGCTTTGACCATTAAATTCGCTTGAGGATAAGTGCGCTTATTCTTTTTCTATGAGAAATTCCTTTCTGTTAATACGACAACCATAACACACAGCAATCCCCCCCGGGGATGTAGGATAGGCAATAGGGTTAGGTTTGTCTGTCCTATCCTTTGGGGGCTGGAGATCCCAGGCGAGCACTGTTAGGGGACCTCAGGTATAGATATGCCTTCGAGATTTCTTTATCACTTGTGACCATTTTTCTTCTTTTAATTTTCACACCTTCTTTGCTATCTCTTCTTTGTTTTTGTTTTCATTTTCCTTCTTTACTTGCTGTTTCTATGCGCAGGGAATCCGGTGTGGGAACACACCAGTGCATAGATTCCACCTTTTCTATAGTATATAGTAAATGATCCCTTCTTCTCTTCGCTCTCTTTGCATCACATTTCATGTGAATAAGGAGCTTTAAACAACTAATAATCTATAATCTGTCACAGCAATACTGTATTTCTAAGACTGAAGAATATTCCTTAGTCCATACAGGAGTAGGGGAGTTCCACGCATCTATAGTTGCAATTCTAAGCCCTACGAAACATGATACCATAAGAAAGTTCGCTCGTGCACACCCGAGAACGCTCGCATCATGCACCTGAACTGAATAAGCGAAACGCCACTGAATTGAACATCGAACTTCAACTGTCTTGCGGTCTTTGCCGCTGCTTCTTCCGTCATCTAGCAGGGTGATATTATCTCTGAAATACTTCTTTCTTTTCCGAGGTCAATTCGACTTATCAAATTATTTACGAGGAGCGACTTCTCGGACAACGCACGAATTGCACGACCTTAAAAAATGAGCCCACGCCTTCTTTCGGGCCACTCGTGTATTGTGACCGGTCGAGTTAGCTTTATCTGCGTCGTAGTAAACTTGCACTTCCTTCTCCAAAAGCGCGCTGGATTTGCGTTTTAATCTAATATCTCTGCACCTCTTTATTTTCATGATGTGTTCGAATCGGGAGACTACTTTCAGATGGACTACTCTTTCGATGTCAGATTCGAGCTTCGTGTTATTTTCTTTAAGCCCGTCAAATACCTGATTCTGTTCTAGTTTTGCTTTGCATTGTGTTCTTTTGTTCCACTTAATGAAAGGCAGAATAGGCGTACGTGACTGCCGTACGAAAAGAAAAGCTTTCTTCTTGACCAAAGAAAGAGTTGCGTGTACGACTTTTGATATTGCGACCAAGATATGGGAATAATTATATGCTTTCCTCTATCCTCTGCTTTGTGCCGTAACTCAAGTCTGCTGTTGGGTCAGGTTCGTGCGACAGCGGCGTGGCTCAGTGTCACGGCTTAGTGGCCCTAGCGGCCGCACCGGCCACTGCCTCAGCTCCCACCACGGCCTCCCACCATCACCATTACCCTCATCACCTGCTTCAGCGTCACCACCTACATCACCCTGCCTATGACGAGGGTAAACCTCTCTCGCACATGGACCTACTCGTTATGGAGGTTCTCGACACCGAAGCTTCGTATGTGCACGGCCTCATGGAAGTCATTCAGGTGAGCGCTGTCAATTTCTTGTGAGATGTCAGAATGTGCGTAAGTACGCTCACCTCTTCATTCAACAGTCTTTCAAATTAATTTGAATGAGCACGATTTTTTGTCGATGTTTCATTGTATTCTCTCATTAGTTTACCCGTAGTTGTTTTGGTTAAATCATTATTAACTTTATTAAAGACAATTGAACAGTACCATTACCATTTGAGCTGCAGTTTACACAACCTTTGGGAACAAAATCATTACGACTGAATGATGTTTTTAAACTGTTAATGGGTATTGACATCATATGATGTCCATGTGGTTGTTACATTCACACGGTCGCTGTCGATTACACATACTGTGTGAATGCAACACCGGCCACCTGGGCTGAGCGGTGACCGTGAACAGGTTACAAAAGCAAACATAAGTGTTATTCTGCTCCCTGTTCAGAAGTATTCTCCGAGCTATAAATTCCTGAAAAATGCGTGTCTCGTATACGGCAAGAGAGTGTGCGATAAAATTAGTTTCAACAATCGAGCAACCATTCAACTTTGCCCATGCCGTCATTAAGTTACGTGAATATCTTCTTTTCAGTAGCCACCACTGCATAGACTTCCGAAATGTGTGAATGATTTTGGATTGCTTACGAACATAAATTGTTGCATTAAATTTATGTAATAAAATAGAGTGAATTGGGGTAATGAAGCCCGTGTTGATGCTCAAAACACTTCGTGCCGGCCAACTAGGTAGTAAGTACCTCTGCGGGGCGATGTAGGCGTCTGTCACTGACGCTTTGGCGAGATCGCTTTAGTCGTGTCGTCGATTTGTAGTTGTTGTTTCAGCGTGATGACCTCGATCTTTTTAGGTCTTGGCTCGGAAGCTTCAATTTGTGATGTATATTTGATTATTATGAAGTATAATCACGCGTACGTTCTTGGTTTAAAATTGTTAAACGATACAACTGTTTGTTTTTTTAATTTAGCCTTGTTCTTTGAATGGATATCAAATGTCAACTTTCTTGCTTCTGGTTAGCACATGAAGTTCACTGTAAGTATTCATGCCGTATTTGAAGTAAGCGCGTTCTCTGTGATAATGTTAGACTTCAGTTATTTTACACAGCCTTTTACTAGATACCAAGAAATTTACTTTATGCAGCTATGGTATTTTCAGATAGCGATAGTTCTTACTGTAAAACAGTTAAAGTATTGTTCAGTAATTGTGAAAAAAGAATATATCTAAATTTCATGTACGATTCGGAAAGGGCAATTATAATTATCAGCTGCTTGATTTAAAGTGTCCACTTCAGATGTACTTGAATAGAATATTGTAATGATATTTGAAGATACTTTGCTAGATATGTTTTCTCTTACATTTGATGATTTTAACAATTTAAAAAGCGGTAGTAATTAAATACGTTTGAACTAGCTAACATTATTCTTATTGCCCCAAATCTACAAATATGTAATGCATTCAACTTAGAAAGTATTAAAGAACTATGTACGTAGCCATCACAACAAAATTTTTATTTGCACAGTTTGAACTAAGTTGAATTTTCTGTAATTTATATTGCTACTAGAATGATATTTTCAAATTGCAAAAAAACTCTGCTATTAGCTGTTGCCCATAAACATAATTTTATTTTGTTCATGAAGTTTTGCTTTGGAACTTTGATGGCATTTTTGGAAAATATACGTTTTTTTGTGTCTTCAGTATAGAAAGGGACGATGAAAATTGAAAGTCCAAGGTAATTTTTAAAGCACCTACTTATTGTGTCCTAGAGTTAGGCAAGCATCAGTGCCCGTCATCTTATGGTTTTGAAATCTTCAAAATTTTGTAAACTAAAAATATTGTGTGGTTTAGACACAGGAATGGCATCTGTGACAAGCATCAACACTGGTGGAGTGTGAGCCGTACGATGAGTGTGTACAATTAGCACCCGGGTCTACCCTGGCACACGGAGGTAGCAGCCAAGAACTAGAGAAATTTTAAGCTATGACTCACATCTCGAACTAAGTTTGGGATAATTGTGAAACGTCGTACTTTGCTAGTTGAAAAATATACAGTTTACTATTGGATCTCAAATTAGACACAGCTCTTCTTGTAAACTGAATGGTACTAGCAAAACATTTTATCTTTCTGTGTGCAGGTGTTTTGCAGTAGGTTTTTTATGTACCTGGCACCTTACGAACTCTAAACGAGTTCTAGAGTCCAGTTTGTGGGGCTGAGTGCATTGAGCTGCAGGCTACTTAATATGGCGAATATAATCTGATTTTTTTATTTAGTTCACCAGGCTGTGAAAGCATAAAAAGGCCCTAGTACGTTTCTAAAATAAAACTAACTGCCTTGTGGCAGTTCGAAAGTTCAGTTTCTACCTGTTTTCTTCAGAAAAAATTGGATCGAATTATATCAAGTGCAATCCTAAATTCCTCCAATTTTTTAACATATCTTTTGTGCTATGATTACCATCATTTTTGGACCTAGATTGCCGTCGTTTCCACCCAACTCAAAGCCTTCGGAAGAACTATAGAGAATCTAATATCGCACTGATGGGACTCAGGTGTGCGAACAACAAATAGGACGTACAGTGTTTATACCCACTGGGTGCTAGTTGTGACACCATCTGGAGTGTCCGATGTATGTTTGCATGAAGGTGCATTGAGACTAGGCCATTGCTGCGTGGGGCCGCGCATTGACGCCTGTACGCAGGCCGCCGCTGCTGCGTGCTTTGCATCCTGATGAGGCGGGCGTCTCTGGCTCTGTCTGTGCAGCCGCGTACATTCTACCCCAAATGCATCCTTGTGCGCTGCAAAGAAAAAAAATGCCACCTTTTTTCTTAAGGTTATCGTTCCCTGAAATAGAATGGATTTTTTATCATGTATGAGTGTTTATCCTCGGGAGTAGTAAATAGCAGGAAATTTTAGAATACGAGTAGGGGTTGCTGTGTCGTTGTTCGAAATATACTTAGGCGTTTTTCATGCGAGTTATGTACAAAGAATCGAATGCAGTTGTATCTTTTCTCATTATATTCATAAATACTTACGTCTGTGTGATACGGACAAGCACTAGGACCTCTAGTGGGAGATCAAGAAAATGGAAACTATTTCTAATATCTGCTTTTCTACTTGTCAGGAATGCATGAAATATTCACAAAATCGAAATTACCTAGCTGCAGAAGCGACAGGTCATGAATAATGTTTGATAAGTACGTTGCATAGTCTAATTAATAATTAATTTAGGGCGTTTGGTACCCTCCGACGCTCGCCAGATGTCTCAACTACAGCCATGTCGAAGGAAGTAAAGGATTTAGGAATTGTCGTGAACAATATTTAAGAACTGTCGTAAACAATGGTTGTCTTAGTTTACATGTAATTCACTAGGAGATACGTTAGCGTTCTCAGCAAAATTGAGTTATATTTGTCCAATACTGTTTTATTTGTATTCCACTTAGATTCAAACGTTATAGCAAATTTTATTAAAGTTTTTCGGATTTTTCATTGCGCTTGACGTGTATTTCATTTTCATTTTATCTTTATTACTATAACGTGTCTTTGAACGTGTGAATCGTAGAAAAACAATCAATTTTGCAGTTGAGTTTAATTTATTTCATTTAGGGACACGCTTGTAAATTTTAAGCTCAAGTTGCTGATAAAATGTCACGCAGTTCGTGTTCCCATTACGCCAGATACCGGAACATCCTCCCCTGTTCTGTTGTCTTAGACCAAGAAAAAATATTTTTATTTGTGTGCCGCAACAAAGCCGCGCTGATCAGCTTAGCTGGCCACTGCTTCTCTTTTGGCGAGATATTGTCGCTGACCTGTCGTTCCCGGCCCTACAGCGCGTCTTGCAGCGAGTCTCGTTTTTTGATACTTGGTCCTCTCGTTTGGGCCCGAAAGATTGCTCGTATTTGATTGAAAGTGACCTGTATATTTCGTCTGATTCGTGTAGATGATGTTCATTACATGCCTTATAAGAGAAAAGACTTAGATAGCTTCAATGCGCGCAAAAGCTTGTGCGTTTGTGCTGCCAACACTTGTTTCCTTTCATTTCATATATGCGGGGCAACATTTGCGTTTTTGTTTGCACAAGTCTTTTGAGGAGTTCAAACTACTTTTTAGAATAAGTGTCTTGTGATTCAAGGCGATCTTTGCTCAGTGAAGCTAGATTGGTCGTAAGTAAAAACCGTAATTCACGATTAATGTATCGCTGTTTCTGGAGAGTAGGAATGTTGAAATTACTATCGGTGCCCCGCGTGAGTGTGTCTGACCCGGGCCGGCTTCTTCAATGCCACGCGTGTATTGAAAGTGGCGACCTCTTGGCGCCGTTGCCTGCAATTCTGTGTGTATTCTTGTCAGTTGAGAGCCGTGGTGATACACAATCTGGGACTGCATTTGATCTTGCGATCAATGGAGGATGAGCAGCAAACTGATGGTGTTGGGTAGAAGACCAGTAAACACGCTCTGCCTGATATGGGCTTGTAGGCGCCATGCCTTGTAGACCACCACCACCATCACCACCACTACTTATTCAGCAGCTCCCATCATGAGTCCCTGGCATCCTTTCTTGAAAGGCATCTCTGTTGCTTGGGTTCCATGTCTGACCTCAAAGTTACTTTATTCCAAGCACAACCTTAGTCCTGAATCATAGAGTTCTGCAATCGAATTGTTTCAGTGCTAGGACTTTTGCTTACGTTATGTTATGCACTGCTTAGTAAATTTAGCTATTTCGTAAAGCATCTAACTCGTCTTAGGCAGCCCTTTGGTACGGAGAGCTAGTGTATTTATATCAATTATTAAATAATGCTTCATTCGATAAATGTGTGTTAATATGCACTATATGAAGGCTATGAAGTGAAGTGCGTTTGTTTGCAAACAACGGCCAGGGTTTCGCGACTACTTAGCTGTGCAAAAGCTTCTCGATAAAAACACCGTACAAAGTTTTACGATGTGTTCTGGTCTGACGTTGTGCTGACATCATTAGATAGACCTCGGAAACGAGAAAACTGGAACTCCGCGATCAATTAAGTGCCATCATCAATGGCTTTCTACCTGAGGTAGGATTTATGCCGGAATATTGTCAGTATGTATAAAAAATGTCACTTATATAATTCGTTCCCTCCACTACACCGCGTAGTAGCAAACTATCTAAATTTGCTGAGTGAGAAGTAAGTTTTGGAGGGGAGTGACGGTGATGGGAAACGTATGAATCTGATGTTGCTCATGTTTAGTGCATCTTTACGAACATGTCATTCATTTCAGAAGTTGTGAGATACCACTACCTTTTATTCTCAATGAGTTAAATTTAGTTTAGATTGTTAACTTACTTTATCTGAGTTTTTGCTCAATAACATATGTATAGGTCACGAGCTAGCGATGTAGGCTTTTTCGCTTACTCAAGGTATATACGGAGCAACTTGATTACTCTCAATTCTTATATCTTTTTTGATTTAGAAAGAAGTGGATTTTTTTTTTGTCCTAGACAATGTGAAGACATGCTGTTGCACAAAATTAATTCATAGCTATTGATGAAGAGGACTACTTATGTGTAGCTGTAGAGTTCATTCGCTTTTCATAGTACAAAAAGGAAGTTCACGCATGCGATTGGTATTTTTTCTAGATGCGCAACATTCCTGAGCGTTAGAACAATACTTCCTGCTGCAGAAAATTGCTTGCTCTGTTTTTTAAATGAGCAATTCAAAGAACATTGGAGACAACTTGTGTATATAATCGTGTCTCCACTCAAAATAAATGCATAATTATCCTCTCAAGTGGTAGTGGTAATGAAATTTCTCGTTCAAAAAAACTGAATGGCCGTGGCATGTCAATTACCAGCAGTCTATCAATGAAAATACTTGAAAGGATTAGTTACGAGGATCTTTTATTACATATTTTGAAACTGGTTGGGGTTTATTTATATTTTCCTGTTTTCATTTTCTAATGGGTAGCTGACGTGTTTGAGTATACGTGTGAAAATACGGATACTCCTCTAATCATGTGCAATTATCTTTGTTCTTCGATTTTTCTCATGGCAGTTCGTTCGGTGTGTGATGGTCCTATTTGGATCATTAATCTTATTACCTTATTATGAATGTGCATTACTATTGTTTGCGAGGGTGAAATAAGAAGTGTTCTGAAATATATCAAGGTTCTGTACGACACAAATTTTTTGCGTTGAACACGATGTTATTAGCTCTCTTGAGAGATTTTCCAGTACTGAGCTAGAAATGGAGAAATAGAATTTAAGCAACCTTCGATGAGCATATTTTTATCTTATCACAATAACATGTAATTCTCAGTTAAGTGAACCACTTCAAATGCAGATGTAACGTTTGAAGGCACACTCATATGACATCTCAGCGCAACTGTAGGTCATCAATAATGTTGTAAAACCTTTCGTATTTGAGTTAAATTGAAATGAAAGACCTGAATTATTGTTGTTAAACAGGAAAAGCAATAAATAGCTACCATGCGTAACGTTTGAAATGCCTTAATTAAGGCCAGCGAGCGTGGAAGGACTCGCTCAGGGTTGCTTGGGTGTCCTTGAGGTTACGACAGCCTCGTGGCGCTGTGGCTCTCGAGGTGGGGAGGCAACCACTGGGTTGCCCATGGTGTTTAGGCCCTCAGGGAATAGACCGCCATGAGAGGTCCTCTGTGTGGCCTCACTCAACGGTGCATTGTGCGGCAGACGCGCTTCTGAGCTGTCATTGTTACCCCATATGCACACATGACGCCAATTTGGCCAAATCTTTGAAGCCGCACTCGCCGAAGATGCGCCCTCTAATTCGCGGTTGTTTGCAACTGTCATTACCTCTGCTTCGCCTACTGATGAATGCTAACTTGTCTTGTCCGTCCTTTGAACTCAGTCCTGCCATAATTGAGCAGGTGAAAAGGAGACGTGGGTGCAACACGTCACAGGGGCTTTAGACCTAATTTTGCAATATCCACGCTTCAAAACTCAAAATTAGAATCTTGATTCGTAGGAAGGATTTATGCTACGCGCACTCGAGTACTAAAAAAGGATTTTAGCGAACGATTGTTTTTCATCTTCAAACAGTTCTTTCTGTAGCAAAAATAGGTCAGTCTCATGAAAACGTTTTGTTGAAAATTGCTTCAACGTTGTTTAACTTGTGAGTTCCTGTTTTGTGAATGGTAGGTTGCTCACAATCAGGCGTCTTGATAACATAACCTTTTACAACCTTTTTTGTTGTATTCTTGAACAATAACATCGCGTTTTTTTTAAATTATACTACTTTTGCTAATTGCATTTTACTCCAACTCTTGCCATATGTATATATATAAAAGAAGAAGAAATGTGCAGAGCGTTATGAAATTTTTCTTGTTTTGTAAATTTTGTGAATGATGTTGAGAGAGAGAAAAGCTCGTTGGCTGGCCTGCCGCCTTAAGCCGTTTATTGTTATGGACTACCAGCTGAAGGCGAAAGCTATGCAGGTTGAAAGAGAACCGTTAAGGGAGGGGGGGGATCGTATCAAGCATCTCTTGAATAATGAGCTGTGGCATTTGAACTGTGACCTAATGCAAGAGGCATGGAGCTAACTCCTCTCACGAGTTACTGGGTGGCTAAATACAGTACGTTTTCATTTATATATGATATGAATGCTTCAATTTAAAGCTAATTTTTCATTGAATTTCGTTCACTAATCATGAATTAACTCTACAGAACAAATTATTTTTGCAATAAAGCTGTATTTAATTAATTACGAAAGACTAGTAGCATCCGTATGAAAGTGTATTTTAAAATCCATATAAACAGTTCAGGGTTAGATCTACTAACTCATGTTTTTTAAAGTAGCTCCGGAGACACGCAAAAATGCACTATTTTCAAATTCCCTTAATTTCTTTTACACGTAGTATGTATTTTTAGACATCGTCTGCAATAATATGGCTTGATCCATTTTCTGAGTGCAAAATGTGTTGGTTTACTATGAACTTGGGTTACCATAATTATAGCGTTTAAAAGAATGGAAATCCACATTCGTAAACGGGGACAAAGACCAGTTCAGTATTCCTTTGTTGTCCGTCGTCGTACTCAATTGAATCGAGATAGAGTTCAGTGCGTGTTTCTTGTCCGAAGAATTTTATTACCTTCAACTGAGCTTGTTTGAGTCATCAATCAGTCGTGAGGAGGGGATGGGCATGCCTTCGTTCTACTTGGGCAGGGTCTGCACACCGTACTGTGGCCTGCGTTTTATCTGATTTCATTGTTAAGCCTAGTGCGTATGCGACTGGCGCCTAGAAGCCGCCGAGCGGGTGCGTAGGTCACGGCCGGATTTCATTTGTGAGGTCTACTTTGTTATATCAGCGCCATCTAGTCTTGGCATTATAGCTTATTGTACACGTGTTTTTCTAAAGGAAAACTGCGAAAGAAAAGTAGTTTTTTCTATAAAAAATTTCTGTCGTTCACGGTTAATTTAACAGTATCTCCTGTGTAAAGGAATGTTCTAATTAGCCCGCCCTGATGGTCTACGCGATTGTGTCGTGTCGTCTTGACGATCGGTCTGACTAAACACGCTTTGGGGTAAATTTCAGAGTTGAAGAATTTGAAACAATAAATTCGTTTCAACACCAGAACTAATTTTATTATGGCTGTTCTCACTTTTTTTCAGGTTCTTGCTATGCTTAATTCCTTGAAGTTCTATTTGTACATTTTAGGCACATGAATTGCTAGTTAATTTGAATGATTAGGAGCTGTATAACTGCTTCTGCTAGCAGTATTGCTTGACCGAGTTGCCACTGTATTTTAATCTGGATGACTGTGGCAATGAAAAAGTACGTACGTACGATACTGAAGTGTGCTCGAATTCTTCTAAGTACCGAAACTTTCATCCATTATTTCTCTCGCCTGAATAATAAGAGGTCTAACTGAGTAAATTAGAATCGATCAAATTTTATTCTCAGAGAAAAACTTAGTCTGTATACTACGAGTGATAAAAATTTTACGAACAGCCACTGGTGCATAGCTTTTAATGAAAAGTTAAAAGCCTTAATGAAAAGAACGAAAATCTTCGTACTACTTCGCCGGTGTCTTGTTAATGAAACTAAAAACAATTTTTCTCAACTTATTGTTTTCAGCGACGCATAGCAGGTGAAAACTGCATTCTGCTTCCTGAAAAATATTTTTCATTCCTTTTTGGGGTGTATTTTGAAGGTCATTCGAGATGCATCTTTGTGATCAGGGATACTTGGAGCCCTGGGTGCGGGGTGAGGACGGGGGCGTGTCCCCCCTCCAGGCTACCGAGCTCTTCTCCAACCTCACCGAGATACATGATTTCAACAGGTGAACCTTAATTACCAAATGCTGGAGGTGTTAATTCTTAAGCTGCCAGAATGCAAAGTTCAGTACATGGTATCGAATATTATTCTGACGGGTTATTTCATTTTGAGTATCGTCTGACCTTCAGCGCTCGGAGGTCACTACATCACAAGTATTACTATGCACTTTGATAGCTACACTTATCGAGCGATTTTCGCTAAGCATTGTACGATTTTCTGAACATGGTTGCACCGATAAGAGTTAAGCTAATCGTTTGAAGTTTTTCAGTTCAGATTGAAATGCTTCATTGCTTTTCTGAGACCCTAAACATTTTCACATTGTCAACAAAAGGCATGACGTTAGAATTTTAAAGCATATATCCATTCAAATATTGAAGTCCCCGCTTTACGAACTCAGGAGTGCCGTCTTAACGATCTCTGTCATCTATTGCATTGCTTAGTATTGTCAGTAGATAATGTTGTGTTCGCTACTTTTGATTGTGTTATGATTTACTTATATATATTTTTAACGCATCAAGTTTTTCTTGACCTTGATCTGCACTGATCACGGAACTATTACCAAAATGTGGTATTTTTAACTTTGAATTTTGCATGCGGATTGTATTACTTATTTTGATGCATAATTGATATCCTCATACAGGACTTCGTGACAAATTTGCTCATTTTTATGCTTTCTCATTATGTTGTACAATTCTTATATAATGTTGTTATTATGAAATTATTGGTCACGTGTTAAATTATCTACATTGCCCGGAATGGTTTTTCGAGTTCGCTTCAATTACGTTAACCCCGCCGCTGAGCAGGCTATTGTTACGGGAGCTGCAGTGGTGCGGGGTGGACCCTGTTATGCTGGCTCGGATCTTCGTGAGGAACAACGCTGGTTTCTCCATATACACACAGTACTGCACGCACTACCCGAGGTCAGATTTACAAAGAGTACAAACGATGGGGTTTTTCCTCTATCACAAAGGATGAATCCCTCAGACGTACGGAGCAAAGCAATTTTTAGGCTCGAGCGTGGCTTTAAGTAATAAAATTATTATCTTCCCCTCAAATAGTCATTAGCTCATAAAAAATCAGCTACTTCATGTGAGCCGTTCCCACAACTTAGAGATTTCATCTTTGGCAGTTTTAACAAATTGGCCAAGACAGCTGCTCAAAAGCCTGTGGTATGTGGCAGGTCTTCTATAATTTATTGGTTGGTTTGTCGGGGCCTCGTGACAACGAATGTGAAAGTTGCTTATTCCATTCATGCAAAATGGGCGATTTTTAACTTAACTTATCGAGGGTAATCCCTTGAAATAAGTTATTAGCTCTTTTTATAATTTACTGTTTTATTATAACATCTTGAAGTTTTTCTCGAGTCTTTCTTCCCGCTTATTCAAGATACAGAATAAAATGGGTCTATATAAAATTCATCACCTCCCTGTTGGATGGCAACATCGGAAGTACGACTATGTGAGGTGCTGATCTTCTCTCGGTTGAAACATTTCATGCATGAGATGTAGAAGGCAAATTGAGTTGAAACTGATAAACTATTTAATGTGCTGCTTGTGAAGTGGGTGCGTTTGTTTTTCACTCGTTCATATTTCACTTAACGATTACACTTAATCATAATGTAATTGACCTCGCCCTCAGGACGGTGTCACTTCTGACGGAACTGATGAGCAACCCAGAGTCTGTGTCGTGCTTTCGACAGCGCCAGCAGGCCCTCGGACACACCCTCCCGCTAGGTTCTTACCTCCTCAAGCCCGTCCAGCGCATACTCAAGTACCATCTGCTCCTCGAAAATATCCTGAAGAATTTCGACAGAGAAAGCAATGTTGATGGGTGAGTGTGTAAGGATTCACCCCTCATTCTATTCATTGTAGAGAACTTTGCTCCATCGATATTTCAAAGTAAGACATTTAGGTATAACCTTGAAAATACAGTAAAATTCGGTTTTACTATTTATGCTGATATCCTTACAAGAAACTCCTAGTTTTTAAATTCTTTTGATATCGTCAAAAATCTTACTGAGGTTTTGACCTCCTCCTAAGCAGCTAAGCAAAGCAACTGCGCTACAACGTTAGGCGCTCCAGAAAAAAAATCTCATTTCAAGATACGAATCAGTAAAAAGTGATTCCTGTCGATAATGTGTTGGGGTTTTCGGATGTTATAAAGTTTCATACTCTCATAATTTTGTAAAAATATTCAACTTCGCTGAAATTTTTTAGGTACAACGTGATACTGAACGCCCGCAACGCGATGACTGGAATGGCACACCACATCAACGACATGAAGCGCAAGCACGAGCACTGCGTCAGGGTGCAGGAAATACAAAGTCTCCTCTACGGCTGGCAGGTGCGTTTGTGTAGCGCTCATTACACGCGGGCTATGTATGAGACTGTCAGTTTCATGTTTGTGATGTGAACATATTCTGTGTACTAGTAGGCTGAAAGTTTTAGGGAAATGTTAATCGCAGCAGCAACTTTAACTAAGTGGTACGTGTTCATGAATTAAAATACTAGCGTTCAATTATGTATTTGCCAGTATTATTGGCTCACTCTTGATCTGTTTTTTTTTTAGCTTCTAGTGCATGTTTTTTCCTTCAGGGTGCAGACCTCACGACATTTGGGGAGCTCGCAGCCGAAGGCACATTCAGAATTGTATCGGCCAAAGGCATCCGTCATGTGTTTCTGTTCTCAAAGATGCTCTTAATTTGCAAGAAGAAAGTCGAAAACATTCTAATGTACAAGACGCATATTATGGTAAGTTCATGACATCAGTAACGAGACGACATATTGACTGTTTAGTAGTTTTTGTTTTTTTAGGCTACGATCGTGAACAATTTGGTTTATCTTGCAACGTAAATAATATCTAACAAGTATTAAATCTAAGACCATATGGAAATTTTCTGCGTCTTGAAGCTTTTCCTGTTCATTGCTCGATTTTCTTCATTATGCTGACATGTTCGTTTCTGCTTTGCCCTCAGTGTTCTAACTTGATGCTCATAGAGAGCATCCCTCGAGAACCACTTTGCTTCCAGGTCATTCCATTCGACAACCCGCGATTGCAGTACACTCTTCAGGTAAGCATTGGGTCTTCTTTTCGCCGCAATGAGAGCCTTTAGAGTACATGGCTATAACTACTGCCCTAGCGAAACTAAAAATGATAAGAACACAGTGCAGACAATAGGGAGACGCTTTTGATTGCTCTCTTCATTAATATACGCTGTCAACAGGTTTATTATTCTTTGTGAATAACTGTTCGATGCAGTCGACGTCGTAATGTCCTTGATAATAGATAATATACGTGCGCATTATTCCCACCCACAGGCTCGTAACCGAGAACACAAGCACGAGTGGACACAGCAGCTAAAGCGACTCATTCTTGAAAACTACAGCGCAGAGATACCGCCTCACGCACGGCAGCTCGTGATGGAATTGGGGCGAGCTAAACAAGATGGTTAGTGTCAAGGCTTTTTGGGTGACAGAAATGACGAAGTTTTATTAGTATTGTCAATTTGCTATGTTGCTGCATGTCAAGTTGTCAAACTAAATTTTCGTATCTATTCTTTTTTTAAATGTCTGGTAAACACATGTATACCATTAGAAGCCCACTGTTTTTAGATTTTGAAGCAACAACCATCATAATTGCGGCTTGTAAGCGAAAAATTTAGACTTATTTAATAGGAAAGTGTTGAGCAGTTGTTGGAATTGCGCTATTGTTTTCTGTGGAGGTCTCGTAAGCATCTATGCGTCGTAGGATGACTCACGAACATCCCGGCAGTTTCCTATATTTTTCCATAATTGGTAAGTGGTAAATGAAGTGTTGTAAACCCATATGTGTGTGTTGTATGATTTATAAGTCATTTTATGGCTGTGTGCCCGTCAGGAAGCATAGGATAGGCAATAGGGCTAGTAAGGTTTGTCTATCGTACAGTGGGTCAAATAAGTATTCGTAACGTTCGA
>VOMN01115325.1:0-12932 GCA_014899125.1 Orchestia grillus
GAAGACCTATCTATAGCTTAGGTAACCTAACAGTGACCTAGCAATACCTAACTGAGGCTACAATAGACAAACCTAACCTAAGCATACTACCCATATTCTGCTTGATAAGGGGACCACACCCAAAAATTTTATTTAAATGTTTTACATATTATCAACGAAGTGGAAAAATACAACGCTTATGAAGCAAATGACGTGATGGCCCACGATCTGATATGCATCGTTTCATAGTGAAATTGACTCTAGTAAGGGGAAATATAACGTTCTCACAGATTTCTCTTCGAAGTACTTGGAAGCAGCAGAGCATCCCATCCCAGGCCACACTAGTGTGCCGCCTTTGTTTTACGCATGCTATGTTGTCTAATTTTCTATTCTTACAGGAAGTACTCCACCCGGATAATCGAACCCGGCGGATCGTGATTAAGAGACAAGCACGCTATCACTTGCGCTAAGGCATTCTCAACGTTAGTCTATGTAGTGTGTGCTAGGCCTGTTGAGGTTACGCAGTGCATTATAAACTCCATTATAGTATGACTTAATATGACACAATGTATAAGAACGAGTGCTGGTACGACACACGAGGTCTTACAGATCGTAACCATCTTGGGAATTCAATGCACAATGTATTTTAATTTTGGTGCGTGCAACATCTCATACGAAGCGTGGGACCTTATGATTCTGCCCTCCTACATCCGACCGAACCTGCACATTTTCCTCCCAAGTCGCACCTCTCAGCCCCCGTACAGCTTTGTTTGAGATTGCATTCTAACATGCTAATTATGACGAAGCTAATATTAACTATCGAAATTTTGCTAACGTTGAATTGACATAGGTGATGACGCTGAATTGACATTGGTGATGACACTGAATTGACATAGGGGATGACGCTGAATTGACGTAGGTGATGACGCTGAATTGTGGTAGGTGATGACGCTGAATTGACGTAGGTGATGACGCTGAATTGTGGTAGGCGATGACGCTGAATTGTCATAGGTGATGACGCTGAATTGTCATAGGTGATGACGCTGAATTTTCATAGGTGATGACGCTGAATTGTCATAGGTGATGACGCTGAATTGACATAGGTGATGATCTGCTCTAACGTTTATCATGCACCGCAGAGGCTGTGAAATTGTCAGACTGCGTCATCGCAGATGCAAGTATCGCTTTGCTGGCGCGTTTCTCATTACAGAAGTGTAGGAGTACAAAGATTATTGGAAAATAATGTACCGCGACTAAAACAGAAGATAAGAAGTATTTGAAAAAATTTGCAACGCGTCAGTCACTCTCTTTCATAAAATTTCTTAAGCCAAAATACCATGAAATTTCAGTAAAATACCACACAATCTCAGTCAAACTGAATTTGTATTTGCACGACCCAAATGTATTTGATTGAGCTTCAAAATTTTTTGACTTCCAATATCCCGGCGAGTAAGAAATTTATACGTTTTAACTCGTGTTAAGCTAGAATTTTCAGAAAGAGTCAGACAGCATTGCGCCAAATAGTTCTATTACAACAGATAGATTTTAGTCCCTGGTATCCACTCGAAATATTCCCTGCACATTGGACAGCCCATTTTCTAAACAGGCCCAGCCCTGCATTGCGCCTCACCATATTGTAGTACAATTTCAGAAATTCCCTTCTTCAGTCTCCATGGATCGAAAACTTAACAAATGTGAAAGCAATACCTCCTCTCCAGGGTCCTCGGGAGAAAACGGCAGGTCATCCACAGAAGATTTGATGGTTTCTCTGGAAGACCGACGGTCCTCGGTACTTTTGAGCGACTCTAGAGCCGTTACTAACTCTTCATCTCCTGCTGCTACTACTACCGTCTGCACGAGGACAAGTCTAAAAGTTAGGCCTTCGTATAATTGTGGTCAGATCCTGTCTATTAACCCTGACCATTTCTGAGTCAGACATCTATAATCTCCGAACAGTTTGATGACGAATGTCCTCAGCTATGCCTCAGCTGAAAGGGTCTCACTCCTAACCCTTTGCCGTCTACATGGATCCCAAAATCCACTTTCGTAAGGATGCTGCTAGTCTTTCGCAACAAGCTAAGTGTAACGTCATTACATCACACTCACAGTGGCAAATAGCTCTTTCTAAAGCACGAAATGCTGCGTCATCGCCAAAATAATTCGATTCATAAAGAGTTCAGCTTTGACTAAAACACTCGGCTTTGAGAACGCGTATCGCTACGAAATGCAAGGTTTTAGAATCTAGATTCATCACTTTGCAGAGCAAACTTCATAGTTTTGTTCGAAGCACACAGTCCTAACGGTTACTTTCTCAATTCTTACCCAAATACATTTAGTGTGCCAGACTCAGACTTCATGGATTTGTTAATCTGATACTGTAGGAATTATTTTCGTACTTAATAGGCAGGTAAGGTTCTTACTCGGAACATGTTACTAAGGTCCAATTAAGTGGCTTGTTCCGATCGAAAAAGAGTTCACTATTCGATGTTATAAATTTTTTTATCGCCTATTGAGTTCTCTTCTAGAACATGGATTTTTTTTACCGGATGTTACCACTGGGATCCGTGATATTGAAGTTTGTGTTACAATTAGACGTCGGTCCAAATAAAATCGTCCCAATTAAAAGCTTTGACTGCACAAGATGTTTAGAGCTTGCACGTACGTCACAATCATTAACGCAGATTTTAAATTTAATAACGAAGTTCAAAAACGACTCACAAGGCAGTTTTCGTGTCTTAATCCCACTTAGTTAACAAACCATGACGTCAAGCGGTTCAGTCAACAAACTATGACGTCAAGCGGTTCAGTAAACAATCCATGCGATGACTCTGCAATCACATTACAGTTTTCTATACTCAGGTTTTTTACTAAGCAGCATTCATACAAAATAACGATAAAAGGTGTATGAAAATATTATTACGAAATATCTGATTAAAAAACATTGACTAACTTAATTGCGGACATTTCTAAAACATCAATTTTATTAGAAGAGAAAGAGGTTAGTGGCAAGACCTGGATTAGCTTCCTGATAAGGATAAATACCAGCAAGAAAGTTTTAAATAAATAAATACTAGCAAGTAATTCCCACTAGCAGGAAATTTAAACGCAATTCATATTTTGAACAAAATAATTCGCCTGAAAATAGAAACTTTCTGCAGGCGCAGAGTGCGTGAGTAGGAGCACGCATCGGAGTTCGAAATTGGTGATTAACTATGAACATTTAAGACCTCTTCAAAATACATTTATCAAGCTATAAGCTATCCCTCTACTAAAGCTTTGTGTTAAGGATGCCACGACTCAGCAGCTTAGGCCATATCAGCAGTTTTCTACGCTCAATTTATATGCAAAAGTTGATCCGAGCGACACCGAAACATGTGCATGCAAACTTACTTCAGTCGCACTCGCTCCTCACCCGGACGGCCGAACCTTCCTTCACATATTGTCCTCATTTTCGTCTAGTGCGGCCAGGGATAACTTCAGTGGAATTTACTCATTCATTATTTGGTTGCACCGGCTTTCATAATTCGAAACTTGAAATGAAACATAATCAAAAATATTGATAACTAATGCAAATGGAATCTGAATATTATTTCCCGTAAATACTCTGATCGGCGATGACAGATCGAGGGAGATAGTGGTAACTGGTGTGTTAGAAAAATGTGCGTAAAATGTGGTTATTTGTGCTGTGTAACTCAGGTTAATTGATGCTTCACATTCTAGTGCCTTAAGTTCGTACAAAACTAATTGTCAGGAATCCAAGGTGATTTACTTGTAGAGCACGTTAGGAAATTGCGTTCTTCCTTTTCGAACCAAAAGTTCGACTAATTTACAATATATATTAGTTATTAGCCTATTGATTACATATATTTCTTATTACACATGGGAGCAGACTAGTTCGCAGGAGGTTGTCATTTGTTCCACTGTTCGAACGATTTGCCTAAGCAATGTGCTGTCGGTTAGCCACGTGTCGCGGACTGTGTGTCATTAAAAGGTCTTGATTTTGCGAATGTTATTAGTTCGAATGATGTTATAGGTTTTGAGATTGCGTTATATCGTAGTTGAGAATTCATCAATGGGTAGAGGGAACTAGTCGGAGACTGCTAGTCATTCTTCACGCAGTCGTTCCGTTCTCGCATCCCGAGCACCAAGTGAAGTGTACAGTGAGCCCGAGAAGGGGCTGGAGGAGGCTGGACCTCTGGGACATACATCAGGGGTTCCGACTGAAACGAGTGCATTTGACCACGATGTGTACAGAGTCATTATTTTCTTAACTAATGTTTTATAGGTGACTAGGGTAGTTTTGTTGAGTTCAGTGAATGAAATGCAAATGACTTTCCTCAAGCAAAGCTGTTTCAATCAGTTATGCTTTTTTTCGGATTGAAAGAGCCCAAGACCAACAGAAAGGCAAATGGCGACGAATTGAGTGGACTAGTCTCAAATTTGGACCGGCGACTGCACGAAGAGATTACAAGTTCGTGGTTCATAAGAATATTCCAATAAACATCCATTAATCTCGTAGGCATTGGTCGTTTGATAAAATCTCACCTCTGGCGCTCATTATGAAAAGACTTTGAAAAAATTGAATGACGAAAATAATCTTTGGTGTCTGGCTCTCTGAACGTCGTCTCAAGACGTACCCACTAATTTCACGGGCCTATTCATAATTTCAAAGTCATTTTGTATATTTCGTTGGAGGCCCTCAGTGTTAGACGTCAGTTACGATAACTCAAAGAGCTCTAGAATTCCGTGCAAAAGTGCACGTGAAATTCGAGCTCTGGCATTGGAACGAACTACAGGCTGTACATCCGCAGGCTGTATATCTACTACATCCACAGGCTGTACATCTACTACATCCATTATAGACTGTGCATCCACGACTTTCGCATTCTGCTTCTTGTCATCTTCCATCTGCATCATTTGGCTCCGAGGCACTTGTACTAACTGGTCATCGGTAACCTGTTCTGTGTCTCTCTCTGCCGCCGACATTGTCGGGTTCTCGGTAACCTCCTTAGCCTCGTCATCCTCATCTGCAACGCGTACCATTTGGTTCTCCCTTATTCGAACACCTGCGCTATAATTGGCCTTCCCTTTTTGATTCTCTGATGTCTGTGTATTGTGATCCGGAGTCATTTGTGTTGTTTGGTTTTCTTTTAAATTCAGAGTTCGATTGTCAATCGCCTGTGTTGTTCGATTTTCTGTCACCTGCATTATTTGATGGGGCGCATCAGGTCTACTCCTGGTCCTTTCATCAGCTGAATCATCTTGAGAGTCAGCGGGAGAGTAGAAAGCAGCGTCGGACGACGAGAAACTGAGAGGGGTGTACTGACGGTCCCGGAACGCGCGGTTGAAACCCGGCGATGATTCCAAAGACGAAGCTGGGCGGCCTAGCATGTCTTCAATTGATCCATTTGAAGGGCTGCGTGGTGGTCGGGCGTCTGGTTGATAATGCCGCGACAGATTGCTTTGGTGTGAATTTTTGACGATATTTTCATTCTCTTTCGTTTCTGCTACACTCGCGCCACCAATCTCGTGGAAATCTTGTGGGCGGCTTTGCTCCAGGCTCGCTTTACTTTCATTTATTACTAAGCTATTTTCGGCTGCATGATCCCTCAATTCTATTTGCTTGCCTTCTTGATCACCTCTTTTCTTCTCCGTAGAAATGCTTTGGTCAGCAGTGACTTTTTGTTGAGCCTGAGCTCCTTCTACCTGTTTAGCCTCATCAAATTGTTCTGGAACTTCCTCTACTTTAATGGAAGACGAGTTTGCCTTTTCTACAGCAGGGTTTTCGTGTTCTGATATTAAAGCTGTTTCCATTAATTCTTCGTGACTAGAAATTGGCTCCACGTACTGAACGCAAGGAATTTCGACTTGAGGTTCCTCGATAGGAGGCAGAGCACTGAATGGCCTCTCGTCTAGTGATGGATCTATATCAGCTACCTCATTTGTTCCCATCGTGGCTACATCATCCAAGGTGTTGGCAAAGCTTATCTCTTCAACTTCCAGATGGAAGGGTGAAGGAGATTTCTCTTTTCGTTTTGGTAGACCGAGATGATCAGATTGTTTAGGCTCGGGCAGAACTTCCACCGCTTCGATTGGAGGCAGGACTTGCACCTCAGCGTGCTGGATCTCAACTACCGGATCAGGCGAGGGAGTCCTGGAATTGTGATCGGACAGGCTCTGACGAAGGTGGTTACTTTGAACTGGTGCAGCTTTCTGCTCGGTGGCCAGTATGGTCTCGTCAGAGTTACCAGGACCGACGAGGGTGCCTTCGTTTGAATGGCTGTTATTATTGTTCTCCCTTTTCTTATCGCCAATTTGTTCTTCATTCTCGAAAACTTCGTCATCAGCTGGACTTGGGGCCCTGGGACTACTTTGAGCGGACTGACTGTCAGGGGACGGCCGTCCAGGTGTTCTAGAGCGCTCAGATGCGTTCTTGCTACGGGACTTGATTCGGCCACTCAATCCTGTAAAATACAGGAAATAAAAGGAAAGTGAATAAAAGATTACTTTACGAGTGGTTTTATTATTTATCATAATAAGTCAGCAGTTTCGTACAAAATATATTCAAACACGCTGCTACAGATAATACAATATTAGTTTCAGTCGACTGTTAGTAGTATTGAAAGCTATGAGTTGAGGGATAGTCAGAGATACTGCGTATGAGCAACGAATGGGTGATACACACCACTCCAAGTTCAATCTCTTCTTTGAAGATTACCTTCTCGTCTTCGCGACCCTCTTTCTCGATCTCTTTCTCGTTCGCGCTCTTTGTATCTTGTTGGTATGCCATCGAAATCTGTTGTACGAGATTTGGATACTTTAATATCAGAGAGTTGGCGTTCGAGCTCATCGACAACATCGCTAGCAGAACCTGAGCTGCCAGCTCGTCGCCGGTGTTTCTTTTTGCTGTTGGTCCTACTTGCGGTAGAAAGTTTCGAGCTTCTGTCGCGTCTATGTTCCCTTCCGTTTGTGTGTGCCTGGTGGTTGTTGTGTTTCACATCGTTTTCAAAGTCTGATGCCTCACGATCGTCGTCTTCCTGGTCGTCCCGTCGGCCTCCAAACCGCCTTTGCTCGCTTCTTCTTCTCTCAGTGGCTCTCTTTGAGCTTCTGTGGTAAGCTGTTGAGGCTTGAGTCTTCGAACACATGCCACAAACTCTCGAGCCAGCCTGGTTGATGAAAGTGCAATGATCACACTGCCACGCTAAAATGCCACCAGGGAATCCTGGCTTAGAGTTATTCAGTATATCGTCGTCTCCTGAAGGAGATGTGGACGTAGTCTCATCGCTGTCCGAACGATGAGAAGATCGAGTACGACGGCTGATGTCAGCTTGGCTGAACGATCTAGATTTGTTGGACTTGTGGGAACGCCTTGATGAAGACCTGACAGACGCTGCTGGTGATGACGACACTTTACTGAAGACAGCCATCGAATCCGGAATGGAAATAGTGGAACCTTGCATGGATCCTTGCATTAAGTGAGGGCCCGGCGGTGGTGGATAGTAGCCCGGGTACATTGGATGCGGCATATGATGGTGCATGTGTGGAGGCTGCCATGGGTAACCTGTCACGTCACTACTAGCTGATGACATGTTCATTGATAGGTTTGACGCGGCGCGCTTCATTCCCTGAGATGGATGGGGCGGTGGGTACATGGGAGCAGGGCCATGACACATGTCACAGGGTGCGGGTGCCCAGATCATGCCTCCGGAGTACGGGACTAAGTTCAGTTGCTGGAAACTGCCGCTCTGCAAATAAAAGAAAAAGAGGGGTAATTCATTGAAGCAAATCGCTCATGCGGATCACATGAATAATCGAATGTGATGCAACATTCGCGTTGGATACAACACCGAATTATGCCCAACTAGGACTGTTTGGGTCTCCTCAATCGCCAGATTTTAATCCAATTGAAAATGTTTGGAAACAGATGAAGATCCACGTTGGAATAAGGAAATCTTCAAATTTGACTGAATTGGAACAATTCTGTCTTGAAGAGGGGAGAAATACCTTCGGACTTCTGCAAACGCCTCATCTCTTCATACAGCTTTGGTTGCACTGTACGAAACATTACTCAGTAAAGTCTCTTCTCAGTGTACAGATCAACTAATAAAGTCGTATTACTAAACACGTTATGAAGAATATTTAAACAAATAACTGGCACAGAAAGAGTGCTTACAGGATGCATTCCGCCCATTCGAGGTACCAGTTGATGTGGATGCTGGGGCTGGTTTGGAGGAAGCATCTGCTGCTGCTGTGAGAGCGTGTTGAGGTCACAAACGGACGTAGACGATGTCATACCACGAGCCCCTCTTACAGGCACGTTGCCGGGAGTCCTCCCCCCCGCCGACACGGCACTGTTAAATCTGCTCCGATGGATCGGAGGGGGTTCTTGCACTGGCGGAGTGGACGGCACGGGCTGCGGCGTAGGAGGCTTGGCCTGCACGAGCTGCGCCCACTGCTCCTCCGACACGCTCTGGCTCCGGTGGCGGTTAGCGGACGGGTCCCATGACGCTCCGACATCGATCATTGATTGCTGCAACCAGAAATACGTGCGTCAGAAATGGGGATTGAAGGAAAAGATAGAATGTGAGTAGATAAAAGAATGAGCATCCTCGGAAAGGTGGAGACAGAGAAGTTCGTGAACAATCTGAATAAAAAAGATCAGGATTTTGACGTTCACTGAGTTAAAGTCAGTTGCTCTGCTGAAAAAGGACAATTGGAAAATAAATGAGCGGTAGTACTTATTGCTCAACATGCCTTTAATTCTGAAAAGAAACACTCGAATGACAAAAAAGCTCGCACATGAACAGTCATAAATGATACAATAAGAAGATAGAGAAATACAACGTCAAAACAGTCAAGGAATGCAATTCTGAATAATATAATATTACGACGTAAAATATTACAAAGTTGGAAGTAAGAAGCCTTATAGCAAATTTTGATGAGTCAAAAAATTAAATGAAAACAGTAGAAATGAAGACATTGCAACACGATAATCCCTGCATCGGTAATTTTTATGAGCAAATAAAGACACTTTACATTAAAAGAGACACTGAGGGTGGTAAACCAGTACTTGGGTTAACAAAAATGTACTTCAAACCCAGAATACGGAGACTAACAGCGAGTTGCTTGCGTCGGTTCCTATTCCTCCTTCGTATGACAGGAGGCAGGGCGCTGTCAGGCTTCAAGGAGTCCTCTCCGTATTTCTTTTTGCCCCTGAGAGCGACGGCCTCGGCTTCAGGTGTCGGCTGAATCGTCGATAGCTCCGACAGATCGGTGTCCGGACTGTAGTCGAAGGGAACCGGCGAAGAAAGAGACGCTTTATCTTCCTCGATGATCTCTTCAGACTCGTCGACGCAGTCCTCAGGGTTTGGCACGTAGCGGCAGCAGGAATAATAATACGCACTCTGATACGGCACGTACGACCAAGAGGCAGACTTTTGTAATCCTCCAGCAAAGCCAGCTGGTGGATACAACGTTGAAGAATATCCTTGGTACATCATAGAAGGATATCCTGCTTCTCCAGAGCAATATCCTCCGTCGGAGCAAGAGTAGTGGTAAACTTGGCCATGATGGCCGGACTGCAGCACGGGATTTTGGCCTGAGGTGGATAGGACTGCTGAGGATCGAGAAGAATCCTCATCAAAGTAAGCATCTTGAGCTCGAATTTCTTCTTCATCTTCTTCGTCTCTGTTCCTTTTCTCTTCATCATGGCGGACGTTTAGTTGCCGCCCGCTAGGGGGCCTCAGCAGTGGTGGGGCCGGACCCCTACCGCCGGCTGACGTGGAACTGGAGTGCCACATGGCCTTGTGTGCTAGCAATTTGACGCGCGACTGAGCTGCCTTATTGTGTACGTGATGCTATACTTAATAACTTAAATTACTGAGGAGTAGTTCATGGGTAAGGGCGCAACGAGTTAGAGCTTTGAAACAGGTTTACTGAAATCTTCATGAGGAAGGATTTTCAGCGATGGTACTCAAACTGAATGGAAATTCATGGATTACTCCTCTAAAAATGTTCATAATGGGTATAAAAAAAATTAACCACAAGAAACTGAACATGATAGGCGATGCAACCAAGATTTTTGAATAAAAAAGCAAGCGTTAGTAACAATATTTCAAAACCAAGAATTTATAATGAATGAGTTTAGCGAGACGAACGAATCTTGCGCAATGAAAAAATGTATGAAAAGTTATCATTTTAAATCTTCTCCGTCATGAAGCAACTTGTGAGGACGGAGACAACCGCAGTAACAATGCACTCAGAACGACGAGCGCTTGGCAACTGAAAGCATCAGACAAGGTCGGACGATTTGCCGCAGAAATTTTGGCCAAGACCGAGCGATCGACTGCTGGCGTAATTACCAGTCCACGTACACTGCAGCTGCCCCCCCTGACGCAGGTGTTGCCAGCGCCTACAGAATTTCTTGAGACTTGTTCCCCTCGATTTCACATGTTTTGTAACGATTTTTCCTTCCGTGGACATTATTATTATATACAGTACATAATACATGTATTACTTGATTGCTAATTTTCTATAATATTAATGGGCTTCTCTAATATATCCCAAATATAAGAATCATACTCTCCCATTGAAGTAACTTTATTGAGGATAGATATCACTTTTGTTATTTCATAATGGTGTTGTCACAGCAGTAAGAAAAAATGGATCCACGCATGAAACTAGTTAGAAAAAACGTGGGGCTAGTGGAGCTAGTGTGAGACTAGTGACAAGGTAGACTTTCAGACGAGCGCACGCGGTGAAATATGTCAGTCTTACAACTATGTGATGATCGATAAAGTTATTCCACACTATTTTATGGAAGGATTTCTTTAAAGCAGGAACAATTCATTTGCTGAATAAATGAATAAATATAACTGCTCGCGCACATTCGGTCTTCGCGGTCGGTTTTGTAAATTTTGCAATCCTGTGGTCAGCAACACGCATCGTCAGGAGCGATCGGCGATTGCACTGTACTTGTACGGCACGCATGCCCATGCTTTGTAGAGTGAAATTAATTGAATTTTACGCACTGCTTTGCCGGTCATCAAAAATCAAAATCGTAGCAATTATTTTTTCAAGTGAGACGTCGAAACAGTGTCGAGTTGCTGCGATTTTAAAAATTTGATGTTGGAGCTGTGAGATTCAATAATCATTTCCAAGTACATAAAGACAGTCTTTTCATGTAAGGAAATGATACTAGCGCTGGGTTGGTAATAACTCAGTGTCAGAATGAGAACCTAGAAGCGAAAGGTCTGAAATAAATTATTTACACGTAGCATTTCATAAAGGTAGAGTAATAACCAACTCTTACTCGACGCCGCAGAATTCATCACTGATTGCACCGTAAGATCGTATATTTCTCGGTCAGAATGCAGCTATACACGCATGTGCAGTTCGCTGGATTGGAAGCACATGAGAGCTCCTTATGGCGGTGAACGTGAGTGCCTTTGGCAGGAGATTACGGCCGCGTCTGCTGCCAAGGCTGCATGCGCGCAGGCAGGGAAGGGGGGGGGGCGTTACCTGGCCCTCCAATAGCGGGAGATGTGGCCCAGGTGTATGCAAATGCGGACGGGGAAATTTGAAAAAAATACATTGGCAAATTACGATTTTTCATATTATCGTAATGTTTTGTTTTAATTGATGTCAAGATTACGTACGGATGCGATAAGCATAATTAGCTTAGAGATGAAGTTTATTCAGCTCATTCGTTAGAAATACTACAATTCATAGTCGATATTTCACCCTTTGATCGAGAAACATGCCGCGCTGATCGGCTGGATCAAAAAAGGAAACTCTAAAGCTTTGGTTATTAGCGCATCAGTGTTACCAACACAGGCAAGGGTACCTTCCTAACGAAACAAAAATCATATAAAATAAAAACTAATACATAAAATAAGGAAAGCTCTGCAGGAGCGACAGTCACAGGCAGCGTGTTCTCATCAGGATGTCTTGTTACAACAGCCGCCACACTCCCGTCCAGTCATGCGAAATGGTCCATTAAATTCATAGCACAGGTACTTAAAAATACCTCCTGTGCTCACCGCGCGTGGGTTGGCCATTTAAGACGGCCATCGTTAGGACTTCTGAGTATAGTCAAAATTATTAACGAAGCGCAACTAAAATATCATTATTTTCATTACAAATAGTTATTGTTTGTAGTGCCAGCTCCCAGAAGGGCGATAAACAATCGCTTAAGACCATGACAGCTTGTGTGCACTCTAAATATTTCAGCCTTACTTCTTGGTCTTGACTGCATGCGGGTAGAAATAACTTTTTATAAGAATTGGTGCATGGTATGTTTACATGAACTCGTTCGTGTACTGCACGAAAACGCTAAAATCGAGCTCGCACCGACACACTTTTTGAAAATAACGAAGTTTCCCGCTGGTGTTGGTTTAACGAAACACAAAAATTCACACACACACACACACCCATCCTCCTTCTTTGCCAGCGATTTGCAAACGCGCAGAACAGACTACAGCAAGTATAAAAATCACGGAGCATTTACACTGGCGCCTCGCAGGAACAAATGCGATGTAAATAGCACGTCAGCCTTGTCAGGCGCACCTGTCGCCTACATTTTGTTGAGGTAGCGCTGAGCTCACCACGGCGGCGGTGGCGCTACCTGAGCAAGTTCAAGTTTACAGCAAATCGCCACCAGGACTTCCCTCAGAAACTGAACGTGAAAAATGTGACGGCATAAAGAAATGAAGGGCTACGGGAGATAGAACTCGCGGAACATTCCAACCGCTTTGATGTCAGCAATGAGAAATTTTACACAGGAGACAGGAGACGTGTTTTGCGTAATGAATATTGTGTGTGATGTTAAGAGAAAGATGTGTAAAGACGATGAGGTAGGAGTGTGAGGGTAGTATGAGGGTAGTGTGAGGGTAGTGTGAGGGCAGTATGAGGGTAGTGTGAGGGTAGTATGAGGGTAGTGTGGGGCTATTGTA
>VOMN01115329.1:0-17540 GCA_014899125.1 Orchestia grillus
CGTGGAAACCAGAACATAATGAGTCAACTGTTGAATTCGGTCCGAGTGAAAATCAAAGACAAGAATCGCTACTTTGAATTTTTTTTATTTTTAAAATTAATTTATAATTTATTTTCCCATTCATGGCAAACGGTGGCAGATCAAACGGCGTCACGCATCACCGCTACAAACGATAACTGAAGCTCATCATACTTCAAATGTCGGCACTCGCAAAAATATATCTTTATTCTAAGCTTACAACTTTCAAAGCTGCACGTCGCTTGATATTTCAACTAAGGGAAGACACCGTACACGCAAATTACAATAAGAAAAACATAAACGGAGGGTCTGGAGAGCGAACATCTAGTGCCTCCCGACCCCCATTTACCGCTTCATGGAGATCAATAACTTGTATTCTTCTTCTCTAACTTTAGGTTTCTCAATAGTTTGGTTTAGAGCGGCTCTTTCGTGCATTGAAGTGAGACATCCTTCATAATTGTTTGCTCTGTTTCTCTCTTTACTCGGACTACCGGTTGTAGTCATTTTAATATTTCGAATATGAAGGTTTTCTTTTAAACGCAAGTAAAATATGAGTACTGACTCACTATCAAATGGTTACGCATACGGTTACTCAAACGATTACTCAAACGGTTACTCAAACGGTTACTCAAACGGTTACTCAAACGGTTATTCAAACGGTTACTCAAACGGTTACGCAGGAGTGAAATGAATTATTTCGGTGAGACAACTGTGTGAATGCGTCGAAAGCGCGCTAGATGTGTGCATACGTTTCCCAGAATTCGCCTGTTTTTTAATACTGTCCCCGCGCATTGGGCCACCGGTGCAGCAATGAAGTAGTTCATTTTACTGTCGGGTAATGGTTTGCTTTTAAGTCAACCATTACGTAATGACTACCATTACGTAATGATTGGGTTAAAGAGAACCTTAAATTTGAAAAAATTAAAATCACTAAGCCCTTTAATTTGAGTAAAGAGAAAAAGTGAACAAGAAGGAACAATGTCTAACTTCAAAACAGAAAGAGTCGCCGAACTGAAACCTAACCTAACTCTAGAATTACGTAACTTTGACGCAACCTAGCGCAGGGAACGCGTTAACATCACTACCTAACCGTTCACTTGGGTCTGAAAAGCTTCAAAGTTCACCCTGCCCCAACGAGAAGCTCAATGTTCGCCTTAACTTAGCACAGAGGCTTCATCTTTCTTTCAAGTTGACTGGGGGTTCTAAATGAGTTACTTAGAGCCAAATTTTGTCATCGCAGCAGTCATCTACAGCAGTGCCACTCAAGTGTCCGACGCAGCCCACCGGAATTTTTTCTTTACGTGCCACGAGCTGCAAATATTGCGTAGTGATGTAAATTGACACTGGAAACGTCGTTCGTGATGAATGTAATATAAGGTGACCATTTTATTATCTCCTACTTACTTTGTGAGCAAATTAACCTAAGGTGAATATAATGTTAAAATTTCTGAATGAGGATTTCAAAAATAACAACCAATTTATTAACATATTCTACCGATTTCGCAATTTATTCCGTAGAGTAAGCTGGATAATGGCCCGTGTACCGGCTACTGGTCCGTGTACCGGCACTGGCCCGTGTACCGGCACTGGTCCGTGTACCGGCACTGGTCCGTGTACCGGCACTGGCCCGTGTACCGGCACTGGCCCGTGTACCGGCACCGACCCAAGGACCGCCCCGTCGAGTACCACTGTGCATGTACACAGAATATCTACGGAAATTTGTTGACATTTTCGGACAATGCAAGGCTACCATGTCGCAGGTACAGGAGAGCGTCCAAAGATCGAGGAAAAAAGGTGAGTATCTTTAGCAAAATTTTTCGAAAATTTGAACTGTTTGTGGACTGACAAGAGACTCAAAAAACCGAGTATTTACACTATGTAACTTGATTTTCGTTTTTTGCTATTAACACGTTCCCTGCGTTAGGCTGTTCTACAGTTAGGTTGTTTCAGAGTTGGGTTATGTTTCAATTCGGAAACACTTTCTGGTTTGAAGGTAGACGCGCTTGCTTCTTGTTCGCTTTTTCTCTTTACTCGGAAGAACGGGTTTCATCATTCAGTTATTCAAATATGAGGGTTTTCTTCCAACGCAATCAAATATGAGCGTTGGCTTACAAGCAAAGCATTACGCAACAGCGGAATGAATTGTGTCAGTGGTACACCTGGGCGGGTAATGTGTTAAGAGTTATTTCCTAACTCCTGTTATTGCAGTACAGTAAAACCCACCCATTGTTCCTCCTATAATTTGCGTTTGAATTATACTTGCATCATGATCATTACCGGTATGCTCCTAATATTGAAGTTCGGCAAATTTAAGAATTCACCCACCTTAGCCCAGAAGCAAACATTTTTCTTAATTTTCTTCAACATTCTTAACACGTTGACTCCGAAGTGGGTCATATATGGTACGCGCGATCATCAAACCTAATCTAATGTAAACAAAGCACCATCATGTATAAATACAAATTTTCGAGTTTTCTTCAAATTTGTGCTCATCAATCGAATAAGCTAGTTCTGATTGGAAAGAAAATTAATAGAGTAACCAAATTTGTGAAACCAAAATCCTTCATTATTAAATTCACAGTAGAGATATTTGTCGGCATGTAAATTTACATGTGTGGAGAATCGGAGTCAACGTGTTAAAACATTTTTCCTCACATTGACCAGACACGAAGAAGAGAGGAAGTAGGGTTTCCACACAAGGACAACACACAAGAAAGTTTTGCAACAAAATGTCATTTAGGACATTGTCGGGTGACCCGATCCTGAGTTTTGACAACGGGTCTTGCCTCTCCAAATTTAATAATTCACTCGCTCTTTGCTCGAAAAAGTACGATGCATATTTCGACAGCATATCGTTCTAACTTAATGCATGAAACTGAAGTCAATGCGTCGCTTATCTCGGGCACTCCTTGCAGTTACCCTGGAACACCCATTTCGTCATGATCTTTGCTCTATAAGTTTTCGGTTGATTATCACAGCAAGTGCAAAAGATAGTTCGGTTTTGCAGCAGTGCTACCCAGAGGGTGTGCTAGCTTAAAACTCGAGGTATGCGGAAATTGAATGAACAGAGGGCGGGAAATTCATGTACTTCAGTTCATCACAAACCTTTGAATAGTCAATTTCGATAAGGGCTCATTATTTCCAGCTGTGGTAAATTAATTTTTAGCAGGCCTATTGAAACTAGAGGCCATGCATGATAGCCTATAAGGGACAACAGGCCATGAGTGCTGGCCTATAGGAGACAACAGGCCATGAGTGCTGGCCTATAGGAGACAACAGGCCATGCATGCTGGCCTATAGGGGACAACAGGCCATGCATGCTGGCTCACAGGGGATAACAGGCTATCAATGCATGCTGATAATGACAAATAGGTGCGAAATCGGCATGGTTTTATGGAAAACCCTGCAAGGATCGGACACATTTTAGTCTAACCTTGATTTGCATTTGGAAATCGTCAGTTATGGATAGAGCTCAAAATATAGAACTGAAAAGAGAAACTTTCATTCTGTAAATAAGTATCAATCAATCATTTCCTCTCATCATTTCAACCACCCCACATGATAGCGCGATTAGAACAAACAAACACACTAGGCTGAGTACGTCCTTTTGGGCAAAATCAATTCTGCGATAAGACTGCGTTTAACTTTGTACTAAGCAGTAGACTTATGTAAACATGAAACAGGGTTATATTTGGATTGTTAAGAAAAACAAGCTTCGGCCACGTGAAAGTGGATTTGAAGTCTATAAGGACTGTAAAGTTAATTAGTCTCAAAGTCCTTCACAGTCTCTGGGTCACAGTTGCCTCAGACTCAGTTGACTCATGACTCAGCGTATGAGTCAACTGCATGATTCACACANGTGGGGTGACATGGGAGGGATATGTGGAGACAAGGTAGGGGTTTGTGGGGATACGGTAGGGGGTGTGTGGTGATATGGAATGGGGTATGGGAGAAGAGTGTGTTGCGGGGATGTGGGGAAGTTGGGAGGGTTCCGTTGGAAGAGGGAGCGTGAAGAAGGATATGACAGATGTGGGGGACTGGGTATGTGTTGGGGTATTTGGGGAGTAGAGAGGTATTTTGAAGGTCTGTGAGGTAATGTAGGGGAGACGTGAGAGCATGNCGCATCACTCGATCTAGCAGGCAATTAATGCGACCTGGCAGGTCATTAATATGAATAATATTCTGTGTGTTCCGTTTGGAACATCGAGCAGATAGGCTAAAAATAATCAGCCCTGATACAAATGACTGTTCGGCCTCCTCCTGTGAGAGGCTAACGCGTGAGCCTTCCTGCATCTACTTCCTGCATCCCTCCTGCATCCACTTCCTGCATCCCTCCTGCATCCACTTCCTGCATCCTTTGCATCCACTTCCTGCATCCTTCCTGCATCCTTCCTGCATCCACTTCCTGCATCCTTCCTGTATCCACTTCCTGCATCCTTCCTGCATCCATTGCCTTTCCTGCTTTGCAAAGCCAGATTTTACGTACCGAACGGAACTTTTTTTCAGGTCGACCGTAAACAAAGATAAAGACAGCTCGATAAAGTGATGAAGCTGGTCGTGCCTTAAACGTAAATGAATTCATACATGAATAGTAATGCTACTAAATAAATGAACGACTAAGTGAATGTATAAATGAATAAAGTAACTCACGGGTGAACGAGAAAAAATTCAATACGTAAATAAATGAACAAATGAACACGCAAATAAGTGGATAATCATAATCAAACTAGTGCTTTATTAGAGAATCATAAAATGTGTCAATAATAAGTTGATGAGCAGTCACCTAAATAAACGAATGAGCACCTCATCAACTAGTTAATTAAATAAATGGCTAAAAAAATAAATGAGTGGTTGGATAAATACCTGCACAATTGCAGACGAGGGCACGCACGGAGGACTGGGGCGTCTACTAGTGAGAGTCGTTGTTTGGCGACTCCATTCACGCTTGAAGTTATAATAATTATTATAACTTCAAGCATCCATAATTATTTTTATGGATACCATCAGGGGTTAAGGTGTGATGGGGTAGTGGGGTAGTGGAGTAGTAGGGTAGAGGGGTAGTGAGCGATTGAAATAGGGAGTTAGAGAGGTCGCTGGTTAATGAAACAGCGATGCTGTAAGGTGATTAACGTATAGTGACTGAAATTGAGAGAGTGCTTTATGCGGCATTTCACCAGTGTACGCAAGGTGTGTGTGCCATAGTGGACGTACGTGATTGCTAATTCGACTAGCCAAACTAGCGAACTTGTTAACATTATGAACTGCATAATGTTAACAATGTCCTGTCCAATGAGAGCGCTCGGTATTTTCCCGCACATAACTGTACTACAGTCGTCCCCTGCATAGAGCGCTAGATCGGTTCTGGCGAACAGCCGCTCTTCCGTCGTCCCACGCATAGAGCGTTACATCAGTTCCGGCCAACAGCCGCTCTACTGTCATTTCTCGCATAGAGCGGGATTTACTACAAAGAGAAAGCTACAATTACCACGAGAGAGATTTGTGTCACAAAGAACATGTAGAACGTGTTATCAGAAACAAATACGAAGGTAGAGCAGTTGTTGGTTGGAACCGATCTAGCTCTCTATACAGGGGATGACTTTCAAAACGATGCAAAATTAATTGACCCCACAGATGAGGAACACAAGGAGACGTCAGTACAGCTCGCTTCTAGCGATGGCCGCAGTCATGTCAGGCAGAGAAAGTACTGTCGTCAGGAGCACGCATCGTGACGCACTATTCATTTCAATTGTCGGATATTAACCTTGAAAACAGCAAAAAACAGAACTCGTAACTCAAATGAGGAAGAAACGTATGAATTTGAACCTTTTATGCACTATGCTGAAATTTTAAAGATTCTTTGTAGCTCTGGTCGAGGCAGAAGAGCTGAGTATTTTGAGTGGCACCAGGACAAAGCTCGGCCGTGAGTGGCTGCCACAGACCTGCCTGTATACGCGGTTATCGTTTCTTATCAGTCTTTGGATAGGTGTCGCAGCGAGCGGTGTTGAACTGTGCAGTGCCCGCTTTCCTGACCAATACTGGAGGTTAAGGGTGAGTCCAAACCTCCAGAAAACTTCCCACGGCATGGAATGGAAACGGCAGATTAGTGCACGATTGCGTCTATCTTTTTATCTCCCGGAATAATGAGGGTTGAGCCCTTGGCAAGGCAGACCTGCTATCGCCGATATCTTGTCGTATACACACAACTAAATCTTATCTCTCATTCAACTATCATATCAGGTCTAAGCAATATGGAATATCAATAGACACACAAACGGACTTGAGGGCAATATTTACGCCGACTGTCACCCATAGCACTAAGCACTGAATCGCCACCCTTAAAAAAGCGCGTCTAAGAAATCCGACTCCTTCGAATTGCGCCTCCGTTTAGACCGCTGAAAAAATATTTAGGTGTCAGCGGCGGGAGTTCAATTATTTTCCAACGTTACGTCCCAACGGCGAGCAAAAGAGAAAAATTCATTTGATCACTCTCCGATGTCAGTGCCTGTAATTTGAGAGTAAAATCAGCAAAAATAGCGACGTGAAGTGACTTTCTCGTAACATCGGCGACTCGTGCTGAGCTCAATGTGGGGCTAATGCACTAGAGTGTTCATCGACGTTGTCCCGTAACATATGGTGTACCAGTGTGATGTTGTTAACGTGTGTGATGCTGTTAAAGCGTGGGATGTCGTTAATGTGTGTGATGATGTTAACGCGTGGGATGTTGTTAATGTGTGTGATGATGTTAACGCGTGGGATGTTGTTAATGTGTGTGATATTGCTAACATGTGTGATGCTATTAACGTGTGTGATGTTGTTAATTTTTGAAATTTTGTGGTGCACTAAAGGGTCAAAGCTTCAACTAACAGTTCTTGACGTACTTGTGTAGATTATTAGAGACGGAAGACGGAGATGTAGATAGGTACAGGAGGGATGTAGACAGGTGAAGCTGGGGATATGGACAGGGACGGAAGGAAATGTAGACAGGCACAGGAGAGGGATGAAGACAAGTACAGGAGAGTGGTGTAGACAGGTATAGGAAAAGGAAGTAGACATGTACCAGTGGTTATAGGCAGGTACATGAGAACGCTAAAGACAGGTACAGGAAACGGATGAAGACAGGCACCAGAGGCTGTAGACATGTACAGGAGAGGGCTAAAGACGGGTTCAGGAGGAGGATTTAGACAGGTACAGAAGGCGTAGAGGTGCCTTTGAGGGCATGAAGTGGAAGAACGAGAGTAGGGAAATATATTCCACATACTCTTCATACTTCACGCGCGCTACACACTCTGCATTCTTCACATGGTTTGTGCCACATACGCCACATGCTTCACAAGCTTCACAAACTCCACATGCTCCAAGCCATATTCACCACATGCTTCACAAACTCCACATGCTCCAAGCCATATTCACCACATGCTCCCCATACTCCACATGCTCCAAGCCATATTCACCACATGCTCCCCATACTCCACATGCTCCAAGCCACATTCACCACATGCTCCCCATACTCCACCTGCCACGCCCAGACCTGCAACACAGTGAGGGAGAAGAGGGCGTTCAAGCGATCCGATTGAGCGTGAACTAGACTTCGATGTATGAACGTAGCGTGTCTGTGTGTGTAGGTCTGCTATGATTGGGAATTTTGGATAGACATATACGCAAAAAATAACTATATTCGAGGGTATATGCCGCTGGTAGGTAGGGAAGCCAGGCAGTGAGGGGAATGACTGACGTTTGGTCGGACTGGTTAGGTTAGGTTAGATTAGGTTTGGCTAGGTTAGGCTAGGCTAGGTTAGGCTAGGCTAGGTTAGGTTAGGTTAGGTTAGGCTAGATTAGGTTAGATTAAATTAGGTTAGGTTAGGCTAGGTTAGGTTACATGTGCTTAGGCTACATTAGGCTACGATAGGTTAGATTACATCAGGATAAGTTAGGCTATGTTAGATTGCACCAACTTAGGTTACGTTATTTCAGGTTACGGCATGTTGGGTTAGGTTACAACAGAGTAGTTTACGTTAGGTTAGGTAAAGTTAGTCAACAGGTATAGCATGAACCATCAAATTACAGTCAATAACTGCAACGGCTTAGGTTTTTGTGACTTCACCGAGTGTGCGGAGACGCGACGTGATCATTGCACTCTCTATATTCCTGTAACGTGTAATTACTTATGATAAGAAACATATATACGTATATTCATGTAAATATGCCATTATTGGGAGATACAGTCTCCAAATATATGTCAAATTCACATATAAGTATAGTCATCATGAGTTATATTAGGAGTTATAGGAGTTTATTGAAGTTATAGTTATGAAACATGCCTATGTGAATTGAATATATATATATATATGTATATGCGTATGATTGTCACTAGGAGTTATAATTACATAACATACGTAAAATAGACCTATATATACGCGTGCACAGATATGTTATTACTGGCATTTAAGAATTTAACAACAGATGGTCGACTGATAACAATTGTTTATTCGGAAATGTTTTAAACAGTAGACAGCTGCGTGTTGAGTAGACAGCAGCGTGCTGAGTAGATAGCAGCGTGCTGAGTAGACAGCTGCGTGTTGAGTAGACAGCAGCGTGCTGAGTAGACAGCAGCGTGCTGAGTAGACAGCTGCGTGCTGAGTAGACAGCTGCGTGTTGAATAGACAGCAGCGTGCTGAGTAGACAGCTGCGTGTTGAGTAGACAGCTGCGTGTTGAGTAGATAGCAGCGTGCTGAGTAGACAGCAGCGTGCTGAGTAGACAGCTTATCCTTGCCACTTGTCGCTGCCACTTATTGCTGCCACATATCCATATTATTTAAGCCTGTACCATGTTCCTGCCTCTTTTTGCTGCCACTTATCCACATTAATTAAGCCTGCCACTCATCCCTGCCACTTATTGACGCCACTTATTCCTGCACCTATACTTGCCACTTATCCCTGCCACCTAAGCGAGCCACTAGGCAGCGATATGGCACTAATGATGTGCCATTTAAAGATCGATTTTTACGGATCATCCAATATCAAACAGACGTTTTCAAACTATACAAAGAAAAAAAAGCGATGTTGAGATATAAAAACATTTGCCATAATTTGACTCGCTTGGTTTCATCGACGTCACAAACTTGTACGAAATGTATGATACAAGTGACTTGTGAAATTCGGTTACTCACGCACGTGTATGTAAATTTGTTCGCATGTGCATCCATGTATTTCCGAAGCATCGTTAGTGCAAGCTCTGACAATCGTCAACAAATGTCGTTCATTCACCGAGGCTGGTCCATGAGTAACAAACTCTTTATTTAGGATGGTGTATTATAGGAGGATGCCGTGTAACTTGGTGCTCTATTTACTCACCAACGCTAGGGTGAGCTACTACTTATGCGCCACCGTCTACTGAAGCACCTATTGATCTGCATTAGCAACTTTCCTGTTTCAGAAAGCTTGAAACGTTTGGTCTTCTGTGAATAGCTCATGTTTCCAATACTTGGAGCTAATAATGTAAAGCACGTGTCTAAAGCTGATCACTATTAATATTTACATACGTTGTTTGTGCATGTTTATAGTTATCACTATTCATAGTATTTATAGTATTATAGTTTGTACATATTTATAGTATTGTGTGAATAGCTCATATTTCGAATACTTGGAGCTAAAAATGTAAAGCACGCGTCAAAAGGTGATTCCTATAAATATGTACATACGTTGTTTGTCGGGGTTTGCCCACGAATTAATTTCATCGAATGTTTCAGCAAAGGTCAGTCGAGGCCAATGTTTTTACATTCATTTCCGAAGTAGATTTTCTTCGCATGATTTTCGCTTCCATTTTATAACTTCTTTCAATTTGTGTCCTGTATCTCACCCGTCCACTTGAGTCCGTCTCTTCCGGGAAGATTTCAATTCAAGCAATACATTCAGTCATTTAAGGAACGTTGACAGCTGTGATTAAAAGAATTTTTGTTTAGATGAAAAGTTGAAAGTTTCGAACGGATAATTTATTTGAAATTTCGAGCATTCTTTCATTCTACGACCAGTGCAAGACTTTCTTATGTAAGGAGGAACGAATTTTCAGTGCAACTCTCAATGGGAATTTAGAGAAAAGCTTACGGAATTTTGGAAAAAATGGCGTGCTAACAGGAAGACTCCGTTTCTTAAGTTTTGATGCACAGGCTGTTTTCACCAATGGTGATGATATACAATACCCTTATTTTTCAGGTGTGCCATGGAAGGAGGTGCTGAATCACAGAGCTCAAGCTCTCAAAATGAAAGAAATACGGAACCCCTTCCTCTCCCACCTCCGTCCCCGCGAAGTCCCCCCCAACACAAGCGTTCCCCAATGTCCCCCGAAAATTTATCCCAGAGGCAATCATTTCCGAAGACCGTTAAAGTTGAGGAAGTTATGTACAACACACACGAAGAAGCAGCGGATCTGACCCAAGCTAATCCAAGAGTTGTCGAAACTCAAAAGCTTCCAAGCTCTCCTCGCCCTCTGAGATCTCCAGAAAGTAAGACATATCGTCTTCAAAACTCAAACTCAGTAACGCCGACTGTTCTGTGTTCGAACGTCTCGACACGGCTTCCGTCACCTAGCCATGGCGCAACTCCTGCTGGGACGGCCATGCCGGTCCAGCAACGGCCGTACGTCATCTCTCAGACCCCTGATTCGCTGCACCATGACCGCTTCCGCGACTCTCAGCCCGTGCAGGTCGCTCAAGACCAGCCTGCGAAGGCACCTTCTGCCCAAGATCAAGATCACAGTCAGTCTTCCATCGTTTTGGACAACCCAAACGCCAGGTCGCCTTCAATTCCACCATCTGCCGTCACAGTGACGATCAATTCTTCGGGCCAACCTTCGTCGTCTCCGTCGTCAGCAGGCGCCAGCGTGGGGCAGCTTACGTACTCCTTCGTAGCGAGCGCCTCTCCTGGGTCTCAGAATTACATCATGGCTGCTCCGTCTGAGTACGGAACTTACGTCGTCATCAATCCTGACCAAAAAGATTTCCTCGAGGTAGAACCTTGGCACCAAACTCACCCGGTCAGGACACACTCCCCCAATGACGGCGAGAGGTGAGCGTCCTATTCCCAGACTGCCCGTGACCCGTTGGTTTTTATTTCGACGTACGCTGTATTCCTAGAACACAGCACACCGTGTTCCTAGAACACAGTACGCTAGGTTCTTAGAACACACCACACCGTGTTCCAGAGCTGGGCAGCTCTACTTTGAAATGTAGCGGCCGCTACATTTCAAGGTAGCGCTGCCCACCTCTGCCTATGGTATTCCTACGGGCAGAGCTGGGCACGGTACGCTGTGTTCCTACATCGGAACCCACTGTATTTCTCTTAACTGTTTCTGCTCACTTGCACATTTTTCAAACTGACATCGCCAATCAAATCATGCAGGTCTCTGTTACGTATTGATGTAATGTACCAATGTACCTATGTTGATGTACCACTGTTGATGATAATATTGATATAATACACCGGTGTACCCAGGTGCGGGTTTTCTTATTGTGCATCACCTGAGCTCAGAGGTTTACTTTGCATACAGCTAACTTTTTAACTAAGTGTAGTCGTACCTAGTATTGACATACGTGTTCTATAAAGGTAGATTCAATGATTTTATAAATTCAAGAACATAAATAGATGTCTTTATTCCAACTTGAAATCCTGATGAAAGACACAAAGTTTCATGAACTGAACTTTGGCTTTGGTGTCGGCGACTAGCCTTTATTTATCTTTGTAGTTTTGTTCTGCATTTCATTCAAAGCACAGGAGCGTTTCATGAAACTTTGTGAAGACCTGACTAGAGTGAAAATTAAGCAATCTTCCACATCCGATAGATTTTTCCCATTTCTTTAGTATGTACAACGCAACTTCTCCAAAAAGCCATCCCTATGGTAACCCTTGACATTTGAAAACACAAGTAACGAAGAGACTGGTCTTGTATGAAATGAGTCAACAGCACACGCCGGTCTAGCATGAAAACTTCAAAATTGCAATAGATGAAATATCACCGAGGTCTGACCTTTATTCAAGATCAGCACAATCAAATTTCTTCTCACATCTGTATAACCTTCTCGTGAGGAGATTTTAGTTATTATTTAACTCTTTATTTATCCCCAGACCTACTTTCACCTAAGAACTCAACTCTATAGTTTGGGCAGAACACATCAAAAAAAGCTTTTCCAGCATTTTTAGGTTTACATCTATTTGCACAAAAGTCCTTTTTAAACTTTTTCTACTTTTCATTCAAAGATTTGCTCAGGATTCCCTTAAAAATTCCATTTTTGCAGCACCTTCATGTCTATGTACCGCACAGGATTCCATTAAAAATGAACATTTTGCAGCATTTTCATGCCTAAGCACCGTGCAGAATTCCCTTAAAAATTCCCCTTTCAGCGCGTCTCCGACCAACTGCGGCCCGTCGGCAGAGGCCAAGAGCGTCATCATCAGGGACGACGTGAGTCTGTCGGCGCAGGTGCCCATCAAGCAGGAGGACGAGCAAGAAGAACAAGAACTAAAGTACGCCTACTCCATGTCTAACAGCGTCTCCGCACCGCATAAAAGCGTCGTCCACGTCGCTCCGCACCAACATCTGTCGGCACCTTCGTCAGGAACTTCTTCCCTCCCATCGCAAGTCCCCGCGACCTCCGGTAGCGAGGGCGCCGCTGGGGGCGCGCAGGTACACCAAGGGGCACAGGTGATGGGTCTCCAGGGCCACGCCTCTCCCACCCCCACCGCCGTCATCGCTCACGAGGCCACCTTGAAACCAGAGGTGGGACTATCATCTGTGGGTGTCTGGGCGCTTCGGGGTCTCCCAGACACGCTCTGGGTACAGTAGAGCTAATTGCTGGGTTTTTGACGTTATTTTTTCGCATTTTGAGGTAGTGCTGAAGGTCTTGATGGTGGTGCGTTTCTCAGGAGGCATGATATTCTTAGGGAAGTTAAGTGAATGTTTTTTTCTTCGAAAAAGTCTGTTCGAGGTTTCGGACATAAATCGGATGTTTCGAAATTGATCGTACGTAATTTTTCTTCGTGAAAAATGACATTCACAAAATATTCGTAGTTTTAAGAGCATTAATTTGTTTACGTTACTTAGATCAATTTTTTGGAGATACATGCAGTTATTCTGTAGTTAGCCCTAACCTTTTTCAAGGCAGAACGAGGACACGCTTCCCAAAACCATTTCAGTAAATATGCGTGCTAATACAGGGAGAACTTTTCGAAGTCAGTGATCAGAACATGAATTGTAGTGCACAAAGACAACAACCGCTCAGCCGAATTTGATATCATTATCGGTGCGGTGTTTCAATGAATTCTTCTGGAGCTTGATGGAGATCAACCCGATGTTGGGATGCAGTGCAAGAGCTCTACGTACATACGTTCAATTGTCACGAGGTGGAATAGAAGCAAATTCCATCCTTTGCTGGAATGCGTCTTGGTATGACGCATCTTAACCTGTCAGTCACCGCAATCCTGTCACAAGAAAAAACCCAATTTTTTGTATTGCTCAGGAGACCTTTTAGGATAATGCAAAACGTTCAAATAGGTTGAGATTTATGAAACAGTTCGGTGTATTATGTCTTGCGGCGTAAAGTAAAGGGCAGGTGAATATTTTCTTGATCATGCAAATGTAACGGTTTTCTGGCCTTTGACAGGCCGTGAAAAGTCCAAGCATCGCCTAAGTAGGACTGACTATTATTGGATTGACTATCATAGGACTGACTATCATAGGACTGACTATTAAAGGACTGACTATCATAGGACTGACTATTATAGGACTGACTATCATAGGACTGACTATCATAGGACTGACTATCATAGGACTGACTATCATAGGACTGACTATCATAGGACTGACTATCATAGGACTGACTATCATAGGACTGACTATCATAGGACTGACTATCATAGGACTGACTATCATAGGACTGACTATCATAGGACTGACTATCATAGGACTGACTATCATAGGACTGACTATCATAGGACTGACTATCATAGGACTGACTATCATAGGACTGACTATCATAGGACTGACTATCATAGGACTGACTATCATAGGACTGACTATCATAGGACTGACTATCATAGGACTGACTATCATAGGACTGACTATCATAGGACTGACTATCATAGGACTGACTATCATAGGACTGACTATCATAGGACTGACTATCATAGGACTGACTATCATAGGACTGACTATCATAGGACTGACTATCATAGGACTGACTATCATAGGACTGACTATCATAGGACTGACTATCATAGGACTGACTATCATAGGACTGACCATCATAGGACTGACTATCATAGGACTGACTATCATAGGACCCGCTCAGAGAGAACGTTCGAGAATCTTCGAGCAAACTCGAAACCCGCACTCAAATCTGCACAGGTAGTCCTGTCGTTAAGTACAGCTTACACTTTGCATTAAGACTCAAAAACTTAGTCGTTAAGTTCAGCTTACACTTTGCATTGAGACTCAAAAACTTAGTCGTTAAGTACAGCTTACACTTTGCATTGAGACTCAAAAACTTAGGCTAGCGTTCTCCACTTAAGCTCGAACTTAAAGTAACTCTTCCTTCTCCTACTCGGGGTCTACATCGACAGGAAGTTATCCTGCCCCCCTCATCCGTGCTGCTCCCGGGCTCCTCCCCAGTTCTCATACACGATTTTGACGAAGTCAGTATCGCTTTGTACACGTTGCCGTACCCGAGCCTTCGCCTTTTGTGCCGGATGCGATGTACGCGCTGTCGAATTCCTGCTGTTTTTGCAAAATGCTGTTTTTACATTGGGCCGTGATTTGGGAGCTTTACCGTACGGCTTGCAAAATTAAACTAAAGCTCATATGATTGGTATTTACGTATTCTGTGAGGTGTTTTACCAATTTTCCCGCGACGAAAAGAGGATTGCGCTCATTTCTGCGGGTGTTGAATAGTTTTGTAATGCAAGGAAGTGTGAAGCAATTTAATCATTATGTCCAAATTTTCCACGCCCTGATCCTTTTCGTTTTTAATATTAAGTGAGATCCTGCTCTACAAACCATCTTACTAGTTAAACTGAATGGACTTTGAGAACTAAATGCTTCATTTCTTTTCATATACTCAACGCTCTAAATCATCGCCATTATTTATGTTTTTACAGTTTTTCAGTTCTTTCTTTGCGTTCTCATGAACTTAGGACTCATTGTATTTCTTAACCTGTTAACGGGTATTGACATCATATGATGTCCGCGTGGTTGTTGCATTCACACGGTTGCTGTCGATTACACAGACCGTGTGAATGCAACACCGGCCACCTGAGCGGTGACCAAAATTGTTCTGTTGGACGACCACACCAGGTCCTGTGAGAGCAGAGGTTATTGAAATTCAGTGACCGACATTTTTCGGAAAGGTTCAAGCAATGAAACTTTTTGAATATAATGACGAAACTTATGTGGATAGAGTTTAACGTTTAACGAATGTGGATGGAGTTTAAAATTCAATTTAGTCCTCTGAGGGGATTTTCAAAATGGGATCTGACAAGCGCATCACGAATGGGGTGTTAGCGCGTCAATCTCAATTGTTCTCAATTGATGCACCAATATTAATTAATCTCAATTAATGCGCCAATCTCAATTAATTTCAATTAATACGTCGATCTCAATTAATCTCAATTAATGCGTCAATCTCAATAAATTTCAATTAATGTGTCAATCTCAATCACAGTTAACGCGCCAATCTTAATTGTTCTCAATTGATGTACCAATATAAATTATTCTCATTTAATACGCCAATGTAAGTTAATTTCAATTAATACGCCAATCTCAATTAATGAGCCAGAATCAAGTAATCTCAATTAATGCGCTGATGCGCTTCAGTCTTCGTCATGAACAATATCATACTAAAACTCTGATCATTATTATTTTCTTTGACTTTGGAGTTTTGCTAGGAAATATAGCAAAATGATTCCAGGCGTAAACGGGACTTTAAAATCGCGACCCAACGGACTATAGGGGCCCAGCAGCGTTGAGGTGTGATAAGCTAATCAAGTTATTGAGCATCTCGTCAGAGTTAAATTCCTAAGATACATCAATGACAATTAAACGTAAAAGTTCACCCTGAAAAAACCGCACGCACTTTAGTGATTTTAACATGCGTTCTGATTTGAAGTCGCAGTACTGCCTAGAGTTGCACTTGGGTAGGTCGTGTCTCTCGCTGGATGACTCATCCTTGCCGGGTGTCATGCGGAGGGACAGGGGCTGGTGACGGGACAGTCGCAACCAACGAGGCAAATCTGAATGTTACATTCACGGTAAAACTTCGTAAAATAACGCTCCGATGCTTTCATTTCTTTTTATAAACTAGTGCTGAAAAAGCAAGGTCAATGAAATGTATACTTCGAATTACTGGAGCCAGACACGTTCTTTCATACTTCGTATTTATCTTTCCTATTGCAAACGAAAAGAGAACAGTTTAGCTAAGATTTTGACGCGAGTAATGCAGTGTGCTCTTTATTTTCTTAAAGGGAAAACTCAAGACAAAAATGACGTCAGTTTCAGTGACGTCTCTCACTGACTCGTCAGGCCTTGCAGTCACCGATGGCCAAATCCGAGTAAATACTTTATCGATGTTATTTTCCGTGGTCAAAGCTTTGTGATTTCAGCGAATTCGAAAATATCAAAAAAATGAGAAAAATAGTAAATCACTGATTTCATTTTTCTTAACAGAACTCCTCTTCCCAAAAGGAAGATCTGTTTTTGAAACAAATTTGGGAATATTTCTCAGCAATCATGGATTGCTATAGTGTTTGAAAACTGAACGATCCATAAAGCAATTCTGTAAAAACGAAAAAACAGTCGTCAACGAGAAAAATAAAAGTTGATCTATGAACGACGAAGTAAAGTTCATTTTGCCCTACCAGTCATGCTTTTCTTGGGTAGTCGGTCGCACGACAGAGACTTCGAAATGCTTTTTTGAGAATTTGTAACGAACAGAGCTCGCCCATGCCGTCTAAAATGACCGTAAATATCACGTGAAACAATTCTCCGTATCACTGATATGGACAGCCTTCTCTGACACGCAGTCTCGCTGATTAGGAATGCGGACCCGAGTATCTGGACCCTGCAATTTTATTCCGTCTTATTCCTTCTGTGCGTAAATGAATGGACTTGGGAGGTATGTAGTTTTTTTGACAAATGTAGCTTGAACTGAAGACCAATGTGACGTTGTTCGGAAGCTCGGTGCGTCATTAAATGTAAATCTCAGAAGAAATTTGATATTAAATTTCCCGTGAATTTTAAACATAGGGGAAAAAACGCTAAAACAAACACTCAAATAATTACTTAACCTTGGCGAATTATTGTACAGGGTGTTTCACAAAAACTGGAACCCTCTGGTACAACCCTTCAATTCAATGATAGCCTGAAATAATTGAATAAACAACTAAATTTATTCTTATTAGCAGACAAACCCCGCCAAAAATGGCGGGACAAAACATGTCCAATTCTTAAGATGCCCTTGAATTACCGGTAACTCTTGACA
>VOMN01115353.1:0-26188 GCA_014899125.1 Orchestia grillus
TTCAGTAAAAATATACTGTTTTATGACGTTTTTAAAACCGTCCGTTCTCTCTGTCGGACCCTGTACAAAAGATGGAATTTTTTCTGATTGTCCAGCACGCAACATGGACGTGACCTATTTTCCCGCTGTTGCAGTGGTGACGATGATCGGCCTCTTCGTAGCGCCCTCGTTCTTGAAGCCCCCGGAGATGGACGACGAAGAGAGCCACCTCATGAAACTTGGGTTACCTCGCAAGAAGAATTGGAACAAGAAACGAACCTGATATCCTGTACCTACTGCTTTTGCTTCTGCACCCAGTACTTCAGCCTCTGCACACGGTGCTTCAGCTTCTGCACCTCCTGTTTCAGCTTCTGCACTCCTTACTGCGGCTTCTACCGGCTCTACCGCTCGCCCTGCTGAGTCTGTTTCTTCTTGCACCTCATCTTCTGTTGTTCTGTAATGCTGCACCCCGCGCGTTGCTTCTGTTCGCCCCACTGCGTTTGGACGCCAAGAGAGAACTTCGTGAGGTCTCTGCTTTGAAATAATCGTTGAACTGGTTGAAAATATACCTCAAGGCAGAGGCTCTTGCCCTGAACCGTGTTCCAATTTATAAACTGTTGGTGCCCTTTTTCAGTGCAAGAAAATGAACGCAATAAATACGTGTTAAATTCCCATGCTAAGTGTTCTGTAAATATTGCCATAACTCAGCTCTTCGGGAGCCTAAACTGAAAAATCTAACCGCTTATCTAATTGCTAAGTGACTGTGTACGGCTTGAACTTCATGCCCGATTAAACAGTGTAAACCTAAACGCTCCAACTATGACATTAATGCAGCACCTTAAACTGTGAACCTGTTGGGTAATTCTGTCAATTTTGAATGCGCTCTTGTCCTTTTAGCTAATTTTTTTCTCTTTCTCTCCGTCCGCCGTTCGTGTCGCCCCCTGCTGGCCCCACTCTTGGTGCAGTGTTTACTTTCCAACTTTCTTTTCCCAAATCCTCTAGTTGTCCTTTCCTCTACACGCTTTTTTCTCAGCTCAGTCAGCCTGTTTTACTCGACTTGCTTTGCTTCGTGACTACTTCTCACTCGAATATCACGAGTCCAGAGCACGCTGTTGTCACAGGCCAGTACATGCAAATCTCATGCCGCGATGATTACACTCTGATTTCATTGATTATTTAACCTAGCCTCGTATCGTTCTAAGTAAGAGGTAGACTCGTTTAGTCTTTCTGTTTACCCTCTGCTACGTACTAACTTCGATCTACGTGAGCTTTTCCCAACTTGTTTTTGCTCTCAAAAGCTAGTTATGCTGAAAAATTCACGCAGTTTTTTAACTGAAAATTTGTTTCGAGTAAGTTTTGTTACGCTCATGCAAAAATATTTCTGGTTGTGAAGTAGGTTCTTACATTCCATACATGAAGTGCAGTTGATTTTTGAAATTCTATTAGTTTTCACTGGCTTCTTTGGTCGGACTCGCAATCGAGTGAGAAAGTCCTTGACGGCTAGGATTCTCTGCTGAATTTGCGTTGACATAACGTGAAATTTATACGCAGATGTGCCCATCTCTATCATAAGATCATAGTTAAAGTTATTGATTAAGAGAAACCTCGAATCCACCCACGGTCTGCTCTATCTTGACCTTAATTAAATTGGTTAATACTCACGTGGAGCTCTGTACTTTACTATGGAAAACTGATTAAATTCAAGATAATTTGTAAATCTCATCGACTCAACTCACCCTTATTTTGAACAGCGCGACTGGAGATCAAGAAGCAAAAATGTCGAGACCGATGATCATCAAAGAAGAGCTTGATGAACAGCGACTCACCGAGGTACAAAGTGTCATTTCAGAATACATGAATAACTCAGCAATTAAAAAAGTTCTCACTGGCCAAGAGGAGTTGAATCCTTCATTGGCTACATGTGGTCTTCAGTCCTCAAGTTTTCCTCCCTCAGGCACAAACTCAGGTGGTGAGTCGACTGGAAATGGATCAACTTGCACCTCCCCCAGTGCAGAGGTTAGTAGCGACCCCTCCTCCCCTGGCCAACTTCCTTCCGATGATGAAACTAAGAAGTACAAAATTTGCATAATTGAAAAAGGGACAATCATATTTCCTGATGAACACGGTAAGTACTATCTTGATGACAATGAACAAGAGGGCTGTGTTATCAAAGAATTACCAGAAGTCGAAAGTCAAGAGCTAATCAAAACAACTGACAAACCACAGGCTGAAAGTGATAAAGTAATCGGTAGCACTATTGATGAAGCGTGTGGCCCCACAAAAACAAATGTCAAGCAATCGGAGAGCACGAAGTGCGATCATGCGAAAGCTGGGAGCAGCTCTGGATGCAATCAGGACTCTCAGAGCAAAAAACCATCTGTTAATAGGTTGGACAGCGATGTTATGAATAAACTTTTAGATTACTACAGAAAATTCAATGAACGTCAGTTAGGGCTGGCTGTTAATGAGCAGCAGCCTGGTTACAAGCCTAGCATTGAGGACCCTACGCCTGTCATATGCGATAACGACATCATTAAGGAAGCCGTCATTAGAGTGGGTCAAAAACTGGAGGCAGGTGAAGCTATCAAGGAGCCCACTCTCATTGAAGACCCAGACGAGGCTATCATGGAACCTGAGAGCAAAGCTCTTAATCTGAACTTCAAGGAGGAAACAAGGGAGAGAGAAGAAGAGGATGAGGCTGTGAAGAGGAGAAATGCCGAGAGGGCTGAATTCGATGAAATATTTGATAGCCTAAGTCATTCGTTTGATGAAAACTTTTGGATGTACGGAGCAAATTTTATTGAGAAGGCTTTGGAAAAGAAAATTGATGGAAATATAGAAGAAAAAAGAGCTCGCCGCAGTAGGTGGGGCCAGGATGACATTTTCAAGCTCGTACATATGCTATCGACGAATTACGAGTCAGTTGAGTGTCACACCGAGGGAGGTTGGAACAGCGGAGCTTATGTTGCCCATTATGATGACTACCGAGATGACCTTGTATACAAACTCGAAGAACTCTACGATGGCGAACTTCAAGAAAAAGTGTACGAAGAGACACTTTTTGATCGACTGAAAAGAGCTCCCGCCTCCGATGATCGCCAAGAGCTTCGGGTGTTAGTTGCAGAAAATAGCTACTTTCACCGAACTGGGCAGGCTCTACCTAGAGTCTACCAGGGTGGGGAAGAGCTTCTAGCTGTGAAAGATACAATTAAAAACTTTTTTGGTTTCGATTGGCTTTGGAGCATCTACAATCATTGGTTTGGCAGTGAAGCGGGCAAATCTCGAAAATCACGGGATGCCACTAAAAACACCGGATGGCTCTCTTGGGTTTATAACCTACCTAAAATAACTTCATTCACTGGCTGGTTTCAGAGAAAATTGGCGCTTCGTGGCTCGGGCAAACCCATCTACAAGCACGTCGAGTATCAGAGTACTGATTTCGTAGACTGGCAAGAAAGGTATGCCAGTGAATTGCAGGGAAAGCGTATTTTGAAAAACCGTCGGGGCAGAAACACAGATGATGAGACGGTATTGGATGTTGACGGTGGCAAATTAGACGAAGAGCAAGGGGTTCGCACGATCAGCTCGCATATGCCTGCGAGTTGTTCTTATAGCAAAAATGAGTCCTTCACTCTCAACGAACTAGCGACCAAAAGGAAGGATTGCGTACTCTACTTTGATGCATGATGTGGCGATTGTTCTTTATTTTACCCGATGATGTCATTTGTGATACATGTACCTAAAAGGAATTACGTTTTTGCGAGGTTCATTGATAGGGACGGCCGTATGCTTTCATCGTACTAGCTGCCATTGGGAGATAAGGGCTTCTCTTTTAAAAAGAAATTATTTTTATATTCCTGGATTGTAATGAAAAATTGAAATCAAACTTGGGAACTTGAGCCATTCGCTCAGAAGAACTCACTCTAGAGTCTAGATAAAAGATTTTCGTTCATTGCGTTGATCTTCCTTCTTCAAAGTCGAGGCTGCCGATCCCAAACTAGGATTGTCAAGATGAAAGTTTGCTCAGTTTCAAAACCGAGCTAGAAAACATGAGAGATGATGGCGATGCCGTAACCGTAATTGCCCAGCTTAGACTCCGTCGAGTAAGCATGAAGGATTCGTTTGCCCCATCCAGGGACTGTACGAGACGTAGAATGGATTCGTTTGCCCCATCCAGTGACCGTACGAGACGTAGAATGGATTCGTTTGCCCCATCCAGAGACCGTACGAGACGTAGAATGAAGATCAAGCTGAGTTGAGGGTTGGAGCCGGTGAGATCGATCATCAATCACCTCCAACCTCAATCACCTCAGTCGATCAGAGGAGAAAATAATCCACAATTCACAATTACTGCGTCTTGATGTGGACCACATAAAGACGCAGTAGTTGTGAGTTGTGGATTATTTTCTCCTCTACAAGGTCGTTACTGAACAATTCAGTGCCATTTTGGTGTGATTTTGCATTGTTATCTGCTTTATTTGTGATCCATTAGTGTTTTAAGGTTTGTTAGTTAGTAGCAATAGTTGGCTGTGTAAAATAAATGTGTTTTCTTTTTCAATTAAGTGTGGAGTAACTCAATCTTAAGAACGTATTGAACCTTTCGATTTGTTTCATTAGAGACTAGTCATTTGTTCATCAGTTTTACTTGATTGAGGACTGGAACGCATGAGCAACTTTTAAGGAAATTAAATATTTTCCAGTACTTTCTAATCGAGTAAATGGAGTCTGAGATAGTTTCTACAAGTAGCAAGATAGAATAATTTTTTCTAAGTCACTAAGACTATTTAGTATTTCCTGTCTGGTTCTTTAATGTAGTCTTCAAGGGCGTGCCTGAAATTCACTTAAATAAGACGCATGTAGTCGTGTCAGTAAAGACAGGCTACGCTTTTCAAGAGCTAGTCTCGTTCGTCTAGATAAGATCATGAATTAGAAAATGCCCGCTAATAGATGACCCTGACCTGTCAACCCTTTACCGTCTCTTTAGATTTCAAAATCCCTTTTCATAAGGATGATGCTAGTTTTTCATGAATAGCTAAATCCAACCATCTTGCAGATACTATATACCGCACCTAAACTTCCATCTAGCTTTTCCTACAACGCTAAAAGAAGCCTCAACGTCAAAATAATTTAGTGGGTAAATGGTTAAATAGTTGAGACAGAGTGAGCACTCGCCCTCTCAGTAGTGAGAGCTCCAAACTTGGCGGCTCTCAAACGTTCGTGCGACCCAACCACCAGGGTTGATACGGTGATCTCCAGCTGCTGAGGTTGATACGGTGATCCCAGCTGCTGAGGTTGATACGGTGATCTCAAGAGGTTGATTCCCATGGCGCGCAAGTCCCTTGGAATTCCAGGCGCTGCACCGTGATGTCTGGAAATTTTGTTCTGCAGTAGTTCTTGGATCCAGAGTGGATGCCCCTAAAGAGTTCAGTACTTTTTACCTTGGGTATTTTTCCAAATTTGTGAAATTTGAATGCATTTGCTTACTATTTACTTAACAAAAATTTTAGTATTTGAATTAATATTGTATTTACTTGAATTTATTCTTGGTTTGATGATCATTTGGAATGAGAACACCGTTTAGTCAGTGATTAGAAGTCTATTTCTATTTGAACAAGAATGTAAATATGTTACGGAAGGGGTCGATCGTTCACCCGATTTGAAGCTGCAGCTATTAGAGAAGATACATCAGGGTGAGACAAAAAAGTGACGAGATTTTTAAATACTCATTACTCAGTCAGTATTTTTCGTAGAGGGCTTGGCGGAGTTTTATGTTAAAGATTAGTTTGGCTTCTTATAGCAGATAAACAACACTTAATTCACAGGAAAATTTTAGGGACAGTTGCACAAAAAATAAGGTTCCTTTTTACCAATTCTACAATGTTGAAAGCGTCAGCTCCAAGGAATTTTTAAATGAAATATTCAATAAAATTAAACAAGTTTCCATATCAGCTCATATTCATGTTTCTATTCCAACCAATGGCCACCGTACTTTTCAGACCATTTAGGACATCGGATTCTTATTCCTCATATTGATTTTCGCATTATTTCTCGGTTGCTTCTAAGTACGTTTACATTTCTGGTAATACACTCACATAAATCTTGCACTTCCATTGGAGGTTTTTCGTAAAATTAATTTTTCAAATTGCCCCAAAGAAAAAAAATTGCATGGAGTTAGATCGGGACTGCGAGGTGGCCATTTCACCCTATGCTCGACTCCAATGACACACTCTCTCAAAACTTCGTACGCCAATAGTTCCGTGGCGTTGAGCTCTGTCTTTGATCCAAACACTCTCTTGAAGAACAAATTCAACAGAGATGTAAAATGAAATTCAATTTGTTTATGATTTTTTCATGATAATTTCAATTTTTCAGTTATAAATCATATTTAAATCAATTAGTTAATCATAATAATCATAAATCATAAGTCACATGATTTATGATTATTATGATTAGTTGACGAAACAATTTGAGTTATCTGGCACACTGTGCAAAAAACACACTTTTTGATTAACTGTACCTAACTTATTCTCATGAATCAAAAACCTTTTAACTGATATAAGTAAGCAAATTAAAGTTTTAAATGTGACAAATCCGAGGTCCTTTTGATCAATACTTGATGAGTAATAAGTATTTGAAAATCTGGACAACTTTTTGTGGCTCACCCTGTTTATGTATGTTGGCGAATTCAGACTTTCTCAGCTCTTTTCTGGGACTTGGTTCTCACGTAGATTATCTGTGTATTATATAAATGCTTTTGCAGCAAATTTAGCATCAGTAAAACGTTGAATACTTTCGGAGATTGACTTCTTTCTTTTGAGAAGCAGAGTTTTATGAAGAAGAATAAAACTAGCGCGCTCAAGCATTTCTATCAGTACCCTGGTCTTATGTTTTTAAATATTTTATACTACACGGTTTCTTCTCACTGTCCTCCGCCCTAATCACGTGGGCCGGCAAGGATCTCTGCCCGTCGCGCTGTTTAGCTCTGATGTATTTGTTTATATTCCTCTGGCTGTGGATGTGGCCCTAGTCTTTATCTATTATTCATGGTTCTTAATAAATCATTTAATGAATGCTGCGGTAGTACGTAGCATTATTGTGTCCTTTATTTCAGCGACGCACCGAGCGGGTGCCCACTAAACTGCATTGCACCTTACCTTGACCATCAGCGACTATGGTTGGGTCCATGTGCTTATGCTAGAGATATTAATAATTTATATTCTTAACTCAGAATCGCTATTATGGTTGCATTAAACTCTTGAGTTACTTAGAAACTGAGCTGCTACTGATCAACTCGCATGAAATCGTCTAGTAGTGATAAACGTAGATAGCCTTTAGAAACAGTTTAGATTTCTTTCTTAATCGGTGGATAAGTAAGAGCTTGGTATAAGGATTCCTTTAATAGATACTAGTTTCGTGCCAAAATTTGCACCAGTTGTTTCGGGTGTGCGATCCCAAAATCACTTACAATCTCAACCTCGGGAAGCCTAGCGTGAGAAAGTAGTAGTTCCCTATGCATACATGTATGGTATTTCCGTGTGAATGTGCTAGCCTCGTATGAATACCATAGTTCTGTATGACTGTAATAGCTCCGTGTGACTATGACTGATCTGTGTCGATGAGGTCGCTCCATGCCGATGTCATTGCTCCGTGTGAATGTAACAGCTCTATGCGAATATAAACACTTCAGTGTGAAGGCGACAGCTTCTTCGAAATGACAGCCCAAAAATTGTCTAAGCGTGATGCCATCAAATTTACTCTGGTAAGGCTTTCCCTCGATCGTAGGTCGAATATTTTATTTAGTACTCCAATTAGTGCAATTTCATTGTGTACCGTATCTTAATTGGAAATTAAGTTCTTTCTAAGGTCTCACTTTCGTCGACATGGTATATTTTGGTGTCTCATTGATGTGGCGTAGCAGGCAACTCTGGATTATGTACATCAGGTTCCAACCGAACGCGTTTGCTTGCCATCGCAGACATGGGTCTGTGGGGCCTGAACTTCAGTGGATGTTCCAAACTGTGCATGAAAATTTATCGGATCGCGAAGTTTTGATTAAGTGAGTCAATATTTCACTGCTTGTTGAAAAAGTCACCTGGAAATGTGAAGCATTGTTCAAAGATGCAAACAAGAACCAAATTATGAGCAGGCTGACTGGCGATTAGTTGTGACGCACGATATTTTCTTGAGTCACTCAAAAAAATTGATATTTTTGTTATTTTTTACGCGATTCCAATAAAGGGGGGAACTCCACAAAAAAGGGCGTTCAAACGTCAACACGCAGGCGTTCTTGCGGCAGTTAGGCGCGGTTGATTACTGTGAACTACCTCTGCGTCAGCATTCGAAATCTTTGTTTCCGAAAGATACTGAAAGTGAAAAATTAGCTTTTTAAAGTTTGTATTTATTAGGATATTATTCAGTAAAGGTTTTGCCTCAGTTTTACTTAGTTTCAGAAGCTAGCAGTGCGTAATACGGAAGAATTCATTGACGATGGTCAAGTTTCAACACGGTAGAATTTTTAGTGATCCATGCTGTGTGGTATATTTTATTTTCTGTAATACATGCTGTGTGGTATATTTTGACTTTGGCTTGTGTCACGCATGCATTAGTTAAAAAGGCTGGATCTCGTTTCTCGAACCCGTTAATTTGACTGTCATCAGCAACATTTCAAGTTTTCAGTAACGAATTTAATTACCGAAAATAAAACTTCTCCCTGCATTACAAGCTGGGCCCCTATGTTAGATTCAAGTACGGAGGCAGTCTACTGTGCTTCAACTTTATATGAGAGAAGACGTACCGAATTATTTGTTGATATTAAATCCAAATTCAGAACCATTGATCTCCATGCGTGTCCGGCCCTGAGCGCTGCGCCAACTGTCCCGACTCAAACTCCTGGTCCAAGGGATGAAGTCCCCAGCAACCTGATGAGGTCCCCAGCTACTCGATGAGGTCCCCAGCTACTCGGGTCGAGCTGTACTTCCACTGGTGATTATTCAAAGAGGCCCTGCACACTCTGTGCAGCTAACGAGCTTCTCTGAAATTAAATTCATGAACGACCGCTCAAATTTGTTGATGCAAGTAACTTTCTACAGCAATGCTGTCGTTTATTGCTGCTATTATGATAGGTGAGATGTTATTCAATTACATATATTTCGACAGCAATCAGGAGTCGCTGAACGCTGTCTCCTCTAATGAGACTGTGGTACCTTCCGTAAAGGTCGAATTTTCGACAACATTTTGATTAAAATTGTTTATTTTCTACGAGCTTTGGTGACCAAAGCTCCAATGAATTTTAAGGCTATTCAAAACTGTTGCACGCATACCGTTCTTGTTACTTCTACGCTCGCGTATTTTGAGGTTGCGCACACACTTCGCATTAAATATTGGTCTATGAAATGTCAGAAATTTAATCGATAAAACTGTCAGTGTAATCTCTGTTATTTTTAATAAACACGTTTGTACTTGAATTTAAAAGTAAAATCGGGACGTGTATTGTGTGTTAGAGTAACTTTATTTGACGGTCATTTTCTGTGATTTTGGTCGTATTATTGTATCTAAGGAATAATTTACGTACAATTGAGTGCTAGTTTTATGTTTCTTAAAAGTACATTTCAACACGAAAAAATTATCCTCATAAGTATGAGTAAAATTTTTTCACATGTGAGTGGGTTGGTTCGGAACGAGTAGAGTTTTTCCGCAAAAGCGTCTACGATCGTAGTGACGACGCTGATGAACTAAAACGATTCCCTGCGAGTGGCAAGTACGGCATGATCTATTCAACCTGGTGACTCAGGTTCACTGTATTCATAAGCACCAACGTACACAACGTTGATGCTCATGGTGTTCAAGTAATTATTGTGTTTAATTAAGTGTGGCCGGCTTAAGTAGCTAGTTATCTTGACTGCGGGTAGATGTTGTATGTGGTACTACTTTTGTATATTTGATTTTATTGAAATGCTTATTTCAATATTAGTTGAACACTATTGCTTACCAACTTATGAAAAAGGTCACGTTCTCGACAGTAATGCATTTCTTCTAGTCACCAGTGGTCGCGTCTGTAATGTCGTCAGTGATTCTTGTATAAGATTATAAATCATCGTCATTTGTACAAAGTCAACTTTATTCAACCGTAGTTGTGTTTGTTATTGTCAGCCCTTGTTATAATAGAAAAATAAGTGTTGGCACCATGCAGTAGTTAACTCACTAATATATTCGAGTATAATCCAACTTTATCATCACAATGCGTATCTAACTCGTTCGTTAATAGAACTGGCATGCTCTCTACTTTAGTAGAACGATCTAGCGTCTAACATAAGAGCAGGTATTTATAATCACGATGAATCAAAATGTTCTTATTCTTATAACACGCCACATCCACTCCTCGGCGTAGACGGCGTTCAGCCGAGGTTTGCTTGGCTAGCTGTAGGCGGAACCTGCCCTGCGAAGGCACGACTTTTCAAGTATCCAAGTTACTGAGAGTCGCTGTGAGTACTAGCATGAAAAATTATTTTGCACTTCTGTGGAACGTAGTTTCTTTGAAAAAAAATCCTCATTGGGGTAAGTTTCAGCGCACGGGATCGAATCCTGTGTAGGATTTAGAGGTCTGTGTTGTGCCAGAGAAGGCTCTTTAGTAAAATAATAAATAAAGAAGGCCTTAGGACTTTTGAGTATAGAAATTTTCGGCAGCAAACCTTTTAAATTTGAGATTTTTTTCCTGCATCAATAATGGTGTGCTATTTAAGATATTTTTTATGTTGAATTAAGGCTGCTGCAATGATCACGTCAATGGATTGAAGTACTAGACAGACGGAGAGAGAGAGTGTAACTGTTTATTACTCTAATAGCCCATAGACCTCAAATTTTGTTTATAAGTTATGGGCTCGATATGCGCCAGAGGGGCGTCTGAGAAATTTTTGCACTAAAAAAAGCGGAGACTATTTCTTCTCCTGCGATGATGGTTGGTGCTGTAGCGGTCGTTAAAACTTGGTTTTCCCGTTTTCGTCTGTTTCTAAACCCGTACGTAGGGACATTTTGTACTGGCGTACGAATTCCAAGGTATATATGTGTCCATTTGAGAAATGTGAGTTGAGTTGACCGCATGTGTTACATATTTTGTTTACCTTTGAAGCATATTTTCTGATGCACCTAGGACTACGTAATATACCCTTTCTTAATGTTGGGGCCCCATTCTTACTTGTACAGGGGCCCCTTCGCTGGTTACAAAGGGGCCCTCCTAATAATTTAAGCTCCAGAGCCCCGAAATTCTGGGCCTCTCTTGGGAGGCTGGCTACTTATCGTTGGGAGCCTAGGCTCGAGATATCGTCTAGATTCTAGACTCTAGAGTCTAGATACTTATGTGGCAAAAAAATCTCCGCAACAGGAAACCGAACAACCTGCTCAGTCCGTAGATTTATACTAGTACGTCCTTGGAATTACGAACCCTTCATTGCTACTTCCTCAACCAGCACACGCCCTGCTCATTCGATGAGATACTTACATTCTACCTTACGTTGTGTCGGGGAAATGTGGCTCATTCGTTCACTTTTTTGAGCCTTTTCACGCATAGAATGCACCTGGAGTGTGCGTTTGGACCTAGAATTGTAACACGCATAGTAAAACAATAAGGTAATTAGTTTTCATGGCAAGAATATTTTTGATTACTTGCGTTTGGCAACTTGACCGTTAATTAAGTAAATAACCTCAATCTTTTCACTTGTGAAAGAGGCTTCGTGATCTAGGTATCGATCTTTTCATTTAAAAGAGACGCATCTATTTACAAAATTCAGAGTTCCCGTATGTAGTAATGATCCAGTTTCTGTTACATTTATGTGATGGAACTACAGGTCTCATCTTCGTATGTCAAAAACCTTTTAAAAATTTCCAGTTTGACAACTTATACGTGAAAGAAATATTCGGGAAAATTGAAAACCTTGCACATAAACCGCGTAGTTATGTTTGCTGCGTCGAACAATTAAGGCACTGCAAGGCTTTAGTTACTTTTTCACCTTTGAGCCCTTCTTACGATGAATTGTGTGATACTTCGGTCGCTAGAATTTCAGGAAGTTCAAAGAATGGCGAATAATTGGCTAACTTTATTTGAAGTTAGGAACCTCTTGGGATGGTGTATTGAGGAAATGTTCCTCGCAATGGTCATCGAGAAATCGACTGACGACCCCATGAGAAACACACGAGTAACGGTATGAGATACGCATTCCTATGAGTACCACATTCTGAATAACAGATATGTTACATGAGTAACACATTCTGAGCTCATAGCTGACGACTTACGAAAAGTGCCGGTGCTTTCCAACGATCGTTTGAGTCTTACCTTCTTCATAGATATTAGTTAGCCACGACAGGTATCAGAAAATAGCTTTCATTCAAACAGGCTACTGGAGGTTTCATTCTTAGTATTGTAGGATATGATCATTAATCGTTCTCTTTCTCTCCTTTGGGGAAAAGCCTTGTGTTGTAAGACTTAGGCTTCGAAATTATTGACAGTGTGTTTATATTTTGCTGATATCAAGATCGCTCTTTAAGTATTAACAGCATTGACATGTCGTCTTGCCTCCGTTGAAACGATTTTGGGCTATCGCTATGAGCAGATACAAGAGAAGAAAGATAGAATAAAAAATACTTTCACCCAAAATCGTTCGAAAGTTCATCCTTCACTTTGATCCCGGGTTTACTTCGATTAAAACTACACAGATTTACAAAACATGGGTATTCTTCAATGTGGTGTCTATTTACCGCCTTCAATTCTGGAGCGTAAACGCCATGACTTTCTACTAAATACAGAATTATCCTGTATTCTACCAATAAATTAAACATGAATTGCTGTTTTCTTTCCTCAATTTCTGCAACTGCAAATTATCATCGAGTTGAGTTGCTGTCGAGGCTTTACTCTGCTCACACATGACCATAATTACTTTAAATTACTTCACTATCCAGTTCCAAGCTTGAACATACATTTGAGCAATTTGAACAATGATCATCAGAAGAAATAAATCACTTTACTTGACTTTGAAGAAGTGCATTTTGTGAAAATATTCTTTTTACGTTTGAAAACATTCGTGTTCAGGAAGAAAGTAAGAAATCTGCCTCGCCGGGATTGAATTAAATGCAATTACTAGCGCATGTCACAAAGACCGCAGTAATGACATGTGTTTTTGTGAACAGTGTTTCTTAGGTACAATGCAGTACGTACGCACCTAAAATGCTAGATTCGAGCATGATATCTTTCAATGTGGCGGAGGGAGTGTGGACCGCAGAGCTGCCACCTGCAAACGACGGTCAGCACGCAGAAGAGGCTAACCAATCGTAACAATAAAAAAATATTCTCTCCGAAATGTGTCACTCACATGATACGGTAACAATCGGCTTCTCAATCACGGTGAATACTGAGCTGAAATCAAATATTCAAATGAATTACATTGAACCTATGAATTTTGATTTTAAATTTATTGGTTGATCACTCACTAACCATTGATGATGATCGTAAATCTTAATTTATTAAAGAAATTTAATGAATTCAGATAAAATATTCGAAACCAGAAATCGAACATAGAGCTCTCGGGATGACACGAAGCTCCAAGTACAAACTAAATAGAAAGGGGAATAATATCTTCAAGCCAAGTTGTTCATTAAATATCAATGATTGATCTAATCAGACACTCCTAGGCCTCATGGGAGTTTTATATCAGACGTGTGACTTCGGTAAAATTTCGAACTTGGTTGACAAAGTACTGGCTTGAAAAATAATGAAACTTTGTTAAGCATAGGAAAAGGGCATTAAACTCTTCAGATACAGAGATCTTTGTGTTAAACTACCGATGCGGTTGCCAACGGCTGAACTCCTCACGACAAGTGTTGCCTGCAGCAGATCTCCGCAGTGAAGGACACGGTCAGTTCGTCATCGAAAAACATTCACTCAATCAGTGTTGCTGCAGATCCCGAGGCGAGTGGGTGGACGATGTCAGCGCTTAGACACCTGTTGAATTCATAGCCTGTTCCTCGTTGTTGATACGATCATTAGATGTGTACGGAGTACTATTGAATATTTATCAGACGATTGAATTGTGTTACTGTCTGTAAATTGAAAGTTCTGACAACAAGGTCACATTGGTTCGAGTGAATTTTGTGAACGCTTCAACTCGAGTAAGCTACCTCTCGATTTTGACAACAGCCTGTCTCAAATCCCAATTTACCTTACAACAAACATCGTTAGCCCAGGTAAGTTCAATAAGGTGGAGAAAAATAGCATGCGCTTTAGGAAATCATCAGTAAATAAGACAAGTTGGAGAAAGGAAAGAGTTGTTCCGTCAGCTTGCGACTGGGAGTGCCATTTCCTATCATTTTCCAGCCTCACTGCTAGAGCAATGCAGCACGTTTTGTTAGGCAAGTCTTCGTGCCCCCCCTCCCCTCCAAAAGTGCATAATTATGCACTTTCGTGTAATTTGAATGCTAATTCTGGAGTCAAGTTCGTACGTTCATGTGCACATTCTGTTCAATTTATTGATAACCTTGCATTCATGCATGGCGTTGAATTCACTGTTAAATTTTTCTATAGGAAATCTCGTATTCGTATTTGAAATGAATTAACGATTTGCTTTCCAAGTACGGAGCTCAAAAAATAAGAGTCAAACGCTGTAGTAAATTTAAATTTCTGAGCAAAAGATGTTGATATGAACATACAGCTAGTACGTAAGTTGCAGAGAATTTATTTGGCCTATCAGTAGCATATGTGAATGAGAATGGTTTTAATGATGAAATAGAAATACCAAATGAACATGGGATCATAAAGTAGGGTTACTTAGGACGTAAGAATATGCGAAAATATTTTTGTCTGTAAAAGTTAAATACAATTTCTTCTAACTAGGAACAGCTGTACACGAATAGTTTGTCCTGAACCTCGCTTTTTTGACGTAAATGCATGTAACCGATCCCTCTTTAATATGAAAGAAACGTTTACTAAAGCGCAGCTTCTTTTAATTAAACGTTTGGATCCGGTGCGTCGCTTCTGATACCCGGAGGTGTTCGACTGCGTACGGCCTTGGGAACCCAAGAACTCTCAAGATAAGTTAGAAATTTTCGATTAGTTCCGTTAATGTGTATTAATTAGGACACTGTAAAGGTGCCTCGGCAACAACAGGGCCATGATCTCGGTGTGTATTGGAAAATGGAATAGGAACTATGAAGTAACTCATGCTGTCGGTCGATAACATAACTCTTTACCGCCTCGAGTGACTCAAATCAAACGTTCGTTGAACTTTTACTTTACTTCAACATTACTTCAACGGGCTCACATTAATTTGCCTTTCAACATCTGGTAAGGAATGTGATGCGTAAGGCACCTGCTACTGCTACAGGTTACTCAGTTGTTTTTTTCTGTTTTCCAACATTGATCGAGACATGCATAATGCCATACAAAGAAAGTGATAGTTTACTGCGAGAAATAAATTCAATCGACTTGAAGAGAGGAGAAATTAATGACTCCAGGACCAGTTTCTCTACCTTACCGGTGGTATTAGACTAAACTAGAGATAGAAAGGATGATTCAGAATGACAGCACTAAAATAATATATGATTACTTCTGAAATAATCGAAGGATTTAAAAAACTGAAAATCAACTGAATCGTGAGACACAAGTTTTATTTTAATTTATTATTGGAGACAATATTCTTCATGTGTGGTGGTTGTTCATTACGGCACTAGTGAGTTCTGGTCCAATTCGCCAGATTTCTGCCTCTACAGTTGCCTTGAGTTGCTGTAGATTTGTTGGCTTATCACGGTAAACTCTTCCCTTCAGGTATCCCCTGAGGATCCCATGATATCAAAGAAAACTGGTATGTTTTAGAATTTCATGGATGTTTTGTTTCAATATGGATTCGATAATCGATATTATAGGAGTTGATAAAGATTGTTTTTGGTCCCGTCATTACAAATCACCGTGAACGTACATGTACGTACCTGCTAACTCGCACCCCGGAGCCAGCGGTTGCCCTGGCTTACGTATAGTTGTCCCAAACGAATGATACCCAGCCAGGAATTTAGAGGAAATAAAAATTGAGATTCACATAATGCCATACATAGTTGGTTTGGCCTTTGGTTTTCTCTCTAAATGTCTCTGGTTCTAAAAATAGAGTTCTCTGAATGAGGCCCCCAACAGACATAAACCTTTGAACCTTTATTAATTCCAACACATTTTACCGTTGGATTTTCAATGCCTTACAACTACTGGCGTGGTGAGGGATGTGAGGAACGTGTGGTTTAAACTTCCTTGTCCAAGGGAAGTACTCCCTGCTTACGTGAAAATACCGAGATTTGAACCAGAGTCCTCTCGGTTACGAGGCCATCACGCTAGCAGCACGCCACGGAGCCCACGGGCTCCATGGCTCCATTTTACCTTGGGCTCCATGGAGCCCATGGAGCCCATAAGATAAGCTATAGACAATAGGATTAGGCTAGTTAGGTTTGTCTATCCTATGCTATAGGATACCGTTAGGTTACCTCAGCTTTAGCTAGGCCTTTGGCACTTACGTATTTCGTCTCCACTTTACTTCCTTCAATTTCCACACCTTCTTCGTTATCTCTTCATCTTTTCTTACTATCCATTCTTAACTTGCTCTTTCTATGGGTGGGGGTCCTTTGTGGGAATATACCACGTGCATAGATTCCCCGTTTTCTGTAGTCCATACTAAATGATTCCTGCTTTTGGCGCTTTTTGGATCACATTTCATGTAGATAGGGAGCTGTAAACCATGGCTTTAACTAAATCTGTAGGTGAGAAGGGGAAAAAGATTAAGTGCAAATATTTGCTTCTGATAAACATAAAGATGATAGGAATATGGTTACCTCGTAAGTCTTATAAACGTGACCAATTTTAAAAGGAAGAAGTTTTCGTACCCGAGCAAAGAGTATTTTTGTGCATAAATTCTATGTGTGGCTGTTTAGTTTACCTAAAGGCTATTGGCCCATTTTGGGCATCTGCATGTATAGTAACTCCTCGAAGTTGCGTAGCTATTCAATTTTGAGTCGTCGAAGAACTTTTTAAAGCGTCGCGCTTTGAAACAAATTTTTAAAATTCGCTTTTGACTATTGACTTCGCTTTTCTCCTAACTTGATCATATGAACAGACGTCGCTGACGAATGCTAGAGTAACTGACTGCTTGCGAACTAAGATAATGTAACTTGGACTGTGAAGAATTATAACCTTCCTCGAGTCTCATGTTTGGTTTCTTCCTCTAAAGCATTTCCTGTTGTCCCTCAGTAGAGCCTGGAGCTATGTTGCGGTAATCTATACGAATCAGCAATAAATTATTACTTCTTCAAAGCATTTAGCTTATTGGTCTTTTTTTGGGGTGTAGGGTTAGGTTAGGTAGCATAAATGACGCCCCAAGTATGTTTTCAGCTTAGATCGGCATCACATGCTAATTTTTTTAGGTACACATACCATCATGGATGACTCAGAACTACTTCTATGATTCATAGATTTTAATGAATACATAATTCTACAACATTTGTCTGATTACCCCTACTATACCGGATTAGTGATGTTATTTAACCAATAATCCAGTCATAGAATATGGATTGTTGAGTGTTAATTTGAGCACATATGCGGAACCTACTTTGTTAACTGAAATACCAAACGAACTTTCAAAAGTATTTTAACAGCCACTTCGTTTAAAGCCTTGCCATTGCAGTGCCGTGTTAAAAACGAGATATTCTGAAATTGCCTTGTACGGTACGTTTGTGAAGTAAACTAAATTGGGCAAAGCGTAGTTCGTCTCCACAAGATAACGGACCTAATGCCCGCGCATACCATGGTGGTACTTTGTGTGATCACTTCCTTTCATTTGTTTTGCCACAAAGTCGCTTCATAACACTATTCAGAATTGCCCTTGGAGACTGTAAGCTTTCAAGATTACTCTGAGCTACGTAATGGTCTGGTTTAGTAGCATTGATACCTTCGAAATGTGAGGCATTCATACCTTTGAATTATGAATCATTGATACCTTCGAAATGAGAGGCATTCATACCTTCGTATGCTGCGGAGCTTTGGTAGGTATGCCTTGAATTTACTTCTACTCGTACTTCTTTTTCCGGACGAAACTGCACTGACTCAATTTTTTTTTCAAGGTGTGTTATGACCACACATTAAATAAATATGGCTGGTAGAACTTTGCTGCCTGTGACGTTCAATCGCCGTGCTCGGCTTGATGGGGCTACGTCTTCTATCTAATGGCTAGAGTTTTATGCTAATTTTAAAATAAAAATGAGGCTCACTTCTTTATTAAATTCACGCATTTTAACACCTTTTGGAACTTATTAACCAATTGCAAGCGGCAGAATACCTAATAAATTAAGAAAATTTTAGAATCGTCGGTATATAGCTTCCACCGCTGTTCATGTCTAACAGTGTTTATGTCGTCACTAATCCCATTCGCTGCCGCCATGAAAGTTAGTTTTATTGTTCCATGCAATTAATAATAATTTATTATAAATAAACAATTAAGTTGGGATTTTTCTCATCGCAGTATAAGTCTGTAAAATGGAAATGCTTTTAGCTCATGCATAGTGAACGAAGACGCTCGTGTGCGTAAGAGGCAAGAGCTGATGATAGCAATTAAACATGGCTAAATTAGTCGAGTTGAAAGTAGCAAAATGCTACTTGATGCACATGAGCGTTATTTGTAAAGAAACGCGGTAACGTAGCATAAAAATCAGGCAACCCTCAAATATGGACGCACAGCTTATTTAACTCTTTTTTTGGAGGAGCTATGTGCTAGTGTAGTTCCTTGAAATAGTTTAAACATCGTCGTCGGAAATAACGTAACATATTCTTTGTTCACTGTAGGATTTTTCAAAAATGAACCCGTAAATCCCCATGAATTACTATGGACAGTTAATTGCAGGTCTTTTTGTTTCCAATGCGAGCAACCTCCCTTCTTTTCTGTCATTAGGCACTAAAATGCGATCCCCCTGGCTTGGGCTCATTAAATTACATCTTGCCCCATAACGCGCAACTACCCAAATCAACCCTGAACTACTCAGGATCGTCCTTATCGTGTGGCTCCTGAACGTCTTGCATGCATTACATTTCATTGTTTTGAAGTAAGGCTTCAGAAGGCTGGTTAATGCACGCACTCTAATATGCCAAGTTACGTTGTCGAATAACAAATCAATGTCCTTTGTTTAGCTTAACTATCGTAATGGACTCTATGCCCTGCTTTATGCATGCAAGGATTGCAAGAGTCCAAATCTTCGTGTACACATAGGCGAATGTCTTCTAAGTTTTTGTCTCTCGACCGGTTAGAGGTCATAGGATATACAAAAGGGTTTGGTTAGTCTGTCGTAACTATGGGGGACTGGCCGCAGAGGGGCACTACTAAGTTAGCTCAGCTATAGATAGGCCTTCGAGAGTACTGTCTTTCGTGCCCACTTTACTTCCGTCAATTTTCACACCTTCTTCGCTATCTTTTATTTGACTTTGCTTCCTCTTCATTCTTTTCATTCATGAATTGCTCTTTCTATGCTCTGAAGTTCCTGTGTGGGGAACTCACTTTGTGCATAAATTATTGTTTTCATCACTCCATACTAATTGGTCCCTTCTCTTTCGGTGCGACATGATCTGAGTTCTGAAGCTCTGCTACCTGAACCGCTGCTGCTACTTCTATTTTGTCTCTGAAAAAACAACTTGAGTCAACCCCTGTGTATGTTTGTAGAACCATTTCTATAGCATCATTACTGTTGAAAACATCATTACAGGTAAATTTTATATCGACTTGAAAAGTCACGTACATCAGCCATCGCTTCCGCAACGTCGATGTACGCCGTTTTTTCACGAGCTGCTTTACTCGCCGCCGCTAATTTCAACTCAAAGTACACTGACGCAGTTACACGGGCACTTTTTTGCGACTCCACGAGAAGTGTGCGGCCTACGTATTAATGAATCCTTGAATAGATGAAATCTATTGCAGGCTTGCCTTTACTCTTTTCTGCATCGTTAAATTTATAAGACGCACATTGTTTTGTGGTTACCACTTTGTCTTTCATTTTATTCTTCAGAAGCGTTCACGTGGAGCTTTTAATGCGGATGACAGGGTATCTGATCTTATGTGGGGCCTATAAAAACTGGATTTGTAGGCACCCAGCTCAGCTCGCCTTTGTTATACTCGTACGAAGCGATAGGTTTTTTGACGATGCTTCGAGTGTTTACAGGGTCATCTTGGTCTTGTTCGTTCTTGCCTGTGGGTACGCTGGGGATAATATGTCTTAGTCAGTAGAGTATCTCGGTGAGACCGTCGTAATGCTGAAATAAATTGTATGCATGTTTTTTTTGCAAAAGCGTTGTTTAATTCAGGTGCGAGCCGAGCTCGATTGATCAAAGTTGGAGAGCAGCAGCTCGACCAGTTGTGAGGAGGAATCAACGTAAATTCCTGTTCCCCGCTGCGCATTGTACCGTATCTTCATGTTTGTATGCATTTCTATTAACTCAAGTGTTTGAAAATTTCCAACACCTTAATTCAATTCTGTACACAAAGCCTGTTATTTATTTGAGGATTTTATGTCGTTGGAGCTGTTCCAAAGAGGCTAGAGACGTTATGCTAACTTCTGTATCATCACACATGTTGGATAAGTTTCTACAAACTATCCCTGCTAGGCCTCCTTTGCCTCGCTATCATCAGACGGCGGAGGGAAACGGTCTCATTCAACAGCTCGCGGATATGCGGAGGTACACCATGCATACAAACTGGCGGCACCCCAGTGTGGCCAGGGCATAAATGCCCAAACATTTTCAAGATATTCAATATATTCACCGTGTGGGCTACCGCTTCTCTCATAAAAAATAGGTGTAAATAGATCGAATTATGGTGTAAATAATATTTATTACTCGGAATTTTTTATATTTCTGTCTCATTTTGATGTTGGCTGATTTTAGAATTGAAATTTTGATGTAGTGTTTGACTTCTCTGTTTCTCTACAACTGCAACGAGCTGCTTGACCAAGAAATCACATAAACTACACCTAAACAAAAAAAATTAAATAAAAACTGGTCCTGTACGAAGAAGTTCAACAAAGAAGTTCCCCGATTTGATCTTAAAAGTTATTATTTAGGTTGATTTTTAAATGCACGAAGTGTGTTCGACCAATGGTGACAAATCGCTTATTGTCACTAAAGAGGCAAGAACAGATTTCACTCTCGACTACAGCGCCCTCTGTACAGGTACACGATGCACTAGTGTTTCTCAGTCGTCCCCCGCATATAGCGCTGGATCGGCTCCAGGTTAGAACCGCTCAACAGTAGTTTCCTGCTTAAAACGGGATTAACTAGAGCGAGCATCAAATAGTTCGGAATAGTAGTTTAGTTGCCAAGTTCTTTTCCTACTCAGATTTTATCCCAATTCTGACAAATAGATTCACCTTGAGCTCGCAGTTTAAATGTAAGGACCGTTTACCGCCTGAACTTTAATCTGGAATCAGTTGCCAATATCGTTGTTCACGGTGTGGGTCTGATTATGTTGGATATTCTCAGTGTGATCTTGAAAACTCGATTCCATGAGCATGCAGGCCTGTCTCCTAGGACAGGATTAATTTTAGCTAGTCCTCCTTATGCTACAGTCAGAGACCGCTTTCGAATGGGATGTAAAAAAAAACAATTTTTCATTTTTAAGCTTAGCCTCCATCACCAATCCGACTAGTTTGAATATATTGGAATCTTTACGCATTTAACAAATTAAACCAAAATTGAACAATATGCAATCATTCTATCCCTTCAAAATTGTTTTGGTTTTGTTCCCTGACAGTCTTTCTTTTTCCAGCTGTTGATATTAGTTTCCGTTGGGGCCGGAACGTTCAGTTTTATAAAGTGACCGTGAAATCATAATAAAAAATATCTTTCAAAAATATTGCCTTCGCTATCATTCTAATAGCTCGGAATATATTTGTGTCGTAAGACGCAAATAGATCGTAATATAAGATGGAAACAAAATAGAGCGGTTGCGTGCTGGAACCGATCTAACGTTCTGTGCGGAAAAAGACTACGATGTAAAACTTACCCATGGTAAAATATAGTTTATTCTGAAAAAAATAGCCATAAGAAAAAACCCCAGCGTTCTTGAATATTTCTAACTATGTTGGGAAGCTCGTTTTCTAAAATGAAGATGAATATTTTCGGATGAATTTTGCACTATGTATTGTACTGATAGAATTGCTTTTAACCGAGATTTTTCATTTACATTGTTCTGATCAAAATTTTGTATCAAAATTTATCCAGTACAAAAATATGAATGGAGAATCTATTAGTGCTCGAAACTATGTTCAATTGTTATATTGGCATGTAACAAATTTGTATAAGAATATGATGTAAGAATTGCGAAAGAAGTTTTATATCGGTCAATTATTACCCACTGTTTGCCGGTTATTATTTTAAAGATATCGCTCAGATTTACCTGCCAAAAGATTTTCAGAACTTGATTTTGCTACAAATGTTTCAAAGTATGATGGACATTACTAATTGCCATGCGTAGATATGGTATTATTTATACCAGCTGACATTGATACGACTATGGCCGCCTGGCAAACTCGCAAGCACTAAATTTATCGCTAATCGCTAAATTTATCACCGCTAAAATTTATCGCCGTTCAGTTCATGCTGTTTTAGTTTGATTGTTTGTGTCATGTAAGAGCTTTCATTTCTGAAGTTCCAAGTTTTGTAACGTGCGTGCTTCTGGCATCTGACATGCAAGTGCAAGATTGATAAACTTCGAATCCTGTTTTTCGTACTATGATCTCCCATGGCTTTGGGTTTCCCGTATCTCGTATTGCATACACTCCCCAGTGGAAATGCACAATACACACGGCTCGCCTCTTGGCACCTTCCTCCTGTGGAAGGATTTCCAGCGCCTTAGGCAGAGTGCTTGCCCGACTGCTCCCGTGCAGAGGTCTGCTTCCAAGTTAACTTAGGCCTAACAAGAAGCTTGGGTCAGTTGTTTGTTTTGATACCTCCTTTATTCTTTTCCGAGTCCTATTTCATCTTTTCTCTACGTCCGTTGGGACACTACAGTAGCAGAACAATTGTGTCTGGTAATCAGAAGCTGGTGTGTGCAGAAGCTGGTGTAAAACTAATCTTCAATGGCGATGCTTCGTGCGTTTGGACGCGGAGGGCCTACTTCGAAGGGAGTTCATAATACCAAGAACAAGTTAACTGTTGAGAAATAAATCGGTGTGTAAAAAGCGGTACCAAGTCCATGAAAGCAGGTTTTTCAAGTCAATGCTTTAAAGAAATTGGTTTGTTTACGAAATTTGATTCCTCGAAATCCGGAAGAAATTTGTACCATTATGATTCTCCTTATGAACATGTTTAGTGTAACACTTTTCTTGCTAGTCTTTAGTAAAGACCTGGTGGCGCTGAGTACAGTTGATAGTTCATGCTTCTTAATTTTTTTCCTAATATAGTTTTCGATTGAATCGAACTATCGAATAAAACGAGTTACTATTGTTAGAACCTTGTACTAATCTATTCTTGTGTATCAATAGTTCTGAAAGTACAGTGGGTACATTCTCGAGAAGTGCTAGAGGGCTTTAAGAGAGTGTACATAATGCTCGCTTGCGCATTAATAAGAAGACGTATCCCCTCGGGGAGCGTAGGATAGGCCATAGGCAATAGGGTTAGGTTTGTTTATCGTTAGCTATGGAAACACTTTTAGGTTACCCTAGCTTTAACTAGGCCTTTGGGACTTGGATCTTTTGCCCACTTTGCGTCTTCCCATTTTCATGTCTTCTCCGATTATTCTGTATTTCTTTTCTCTTCTGTCTCATCTTGCCGTTTCTATGCGTAGGGAATGTTGTGTCGAAACACACCTGTGCACGAGTGCCACGTTTCTGAAGTCCGTACTAAATGACCCTTCTTTTCGTACTTTGGATCACATTTCATGTGGGTAGAAAGCTTCCAACTAACCAGTACTCTAATCTAATTTAAACACGCGTATTCCGGTGTTCCATCCTTGACCATACTGCACTTGAAAAACAGGGTAAATATGTACTGACGGGGGGCTCTCATGTTTGTGCAAATCTCACTTCTCAGTAGATGCCAAGTTAGGGAAGGGTAAAACCCATGCGAGGTTGGCTGGTATAACCCGCTGCAGATGTTGCGGGTAGGTACTGCTCAGTAAGACCTGTTAGCCCTGTTCAAGGTCAGACCTGGGCGTTGAGTTTCTTGTGGCTGAAAGTACCGCCCTCTTTTACGGTGGTGATAGTAATAGAACGTTGTGAAACAAGTTATTTTTTTAAATTTTCGCGTGCGTGGACAAGCAGACGAGATTTTATTATAAACTTATTCTTGAAGCTTCAAGAATATTTCGATACCGCCTTTCACTGCTTATCCTTTGTAACAGTTACCAGGGATATAATGGCAAAGGAAATGTTGTCAAGAAACTGATTCTAAAGTCTTGTTTTGATATGAATATTTCTACCTCGATCTATAACGGAAAATTTTACCCTTTTGTGGTTTGTCTAGCTACAAAGTGCTTATTGCACTCGTTAGAACAGTATGTACGCTAAAATAGACTTAGTTAACTTTGTCAAATGATCTCTCCGGCACTCAGAATATTCAGTTACTTTTGAGCGTATTCGTCTATCGTATTATACAGGTATTTTTCACTCAGTTCGGTGACAAGACGGATGTAGCTCACCCAAGCCAACATCTGACCTCGGCAGGTGTCGCCTTCGAATTTCGCTCCTTTCGCCGGATCTAACACGGAGCCTTTCTAGGTCCAGTCTTGACGCAACGCTGGGAGGAGTAATAGGCGCCTATCGTTGTGGCGGTTGCAGGACTGTCTCTACTGGCACTCCTTAGTCTTCGTTATCTATGTTACGAGTATTTATCACCTGGCAAGTGCTATTTTGTATCATTATAGTGTGCATCTGCTACTTAGAAAGTGTTTTCAATAACTGCTTGCATCTCTAATAGTTGATCTCGTAAGTCAAGTATGCTTGTGTTGAGCTTTAGTTGTTACTTGCTGTGCTACAGTTTGTGAAGTTTTACGTCATTTTTCGCAGCAATTCACGCGTTAATTGCCATATTGTGTACAAATAGGACTTCATCATGCCTCCAGTTGCTTCATGTGGTATGAAAACAGGTTAGTAAACGAGGAAACTGATTTGCCTCATTCTGAAGTATGTAGCGTTTAGAGCATTGCTTGCATTGTCCCGTACAGTTTCGTTCCGAATTGTCCAAAAGTTAGATTTTTTATATTTAATTGTGTTATTAACTGGGATCAAATTTCTCTGGCATTTTATATTAATACTTGAAATATTTTTATCTAAAATATATACTATAATTAACGTAGCATTAACGAGAAAATTCTTCTGTTCACTTTACCGTCGTTTTGCGTGATTGTCAAGTGCTTCGTTGTAGGTATCCGCAGTATATATTATCGTACTTTCCAAATGCCGCTCAACAAATAGTCCTGCGCTTTCGCATTTTGGCGTTTAAAGCAAATTCGATTCTTAAATGAGATGATTTTATCATGAGACTGGTATAAGTTACGTAATTTTAAATCCTAGGAGACTATCAGTACTTCGTTAGAAATAATATTTTGTTTGGATAAGCTCATGGTGTCATCACACATCAGTGTACCGTAAGGAAATAGCGCTTTTCAGAGTTATGCCGTAACTATTGCAAAACTAACGTTGAGTATTGCAGGAATCTTCAAATGGCCTAATTGTATTGTTTTATCGTATGATTGAGCTTTTACTATTTTATAATATTAATTATTACCGACGCGGCGAATGAACTTGAAACATTTTAGTTGTTCGCCCGTTTGAGATGTTCACTGTGGTTGTACAAGATATCGCGGCGACGACTGTTTTGAGAACTCGACACAAAGTGGTCAAGTTGCGTGTACGCGGCCCAAAGTGGGCAAGTTGCGTGTACGCGGCCCAAAGTGGTCAAGTTGCGTGTACGCGGCCCAAAGTGGGCAAGTTGCGTGTACGCGGCTCAAAGTGGTCAAGTTGCGTGTACGCGGCTCAAAGTGGTCAAGTTGTGTGTACGTGGCTCAAAGTGGTCAAGTTGTGTGTACGTGGCTCAAAGTGGTCAAGTTGCGTGAATGCGGCCTGCACTGCGGTCAAGTTGCGTGTACGCGGCCTGTACTGCGGTCAAGTTGCGTGTGTGATGAAATTAGGAATATGTTAAAGAATATAGATTTCTGGG
>VOMN01115354.1:0-76699 GCA_014899125.1 Orchestia grillus
GACAGAACCTAGGATGTGGGCCATCATCTGGCGCGGCCTGAGAATGATTTTTTAGTTAAGGTTCTTATCTTGCAAAATGTGTACTCGAAATCGGGGAATGTTCCATCTTAGATATTCAGCTGCCTGATTCGTCATCAACCATCATTGCACTTGCTTCAACTTTTATGCTTGATACAACCGAGATCGCGGCGGCCGAAGCTACGAACACGGCCCTTGACAGTATCTCGGTGTACGATACTTTGTCCTAACTGTGTAATGCTAATGCCTTGGAAATGGATTGTGCCAATATACTGACCCGTATCTGCGAAGACCAGACTCAGTATCCATTATTCATAACTGCTTTTAGTGTAGAAGAAAGAAGCTCTGAACATTTGCATTTTCCATGATTTTTATTGTGAGGGGTTTTTAGTTAGTGTAGTTGATTCACAAAGAAGTCCTCGTTAAATATCGTTTTAAATTAGCTCTTGGAATGAACGTTCGTGTTAAAATGCGTGTACTAGTATTTTTGTGCTACCATTTTTGCCTTGGATTATAACTATTTCACCTTTAGCATAAAATTACTACTCGTATTAAGTAACGACTTGAAAGAACCTCTTCACTCACCCTGGCGCCATACTTGTCTGTGCTGCAATAGCAGATACACACACCAGCAATTCTGCATGTAACCACGATGTATGTACTTTGTCCGGCTCACAACGCCATCTTGCTTGTGATCAAAGATAAACTTGTAAAGCACTCACGGACGGCGATGTGAGATGACAAGTGTGGGCGATGCTAGGCCCTCCGTGCCCCCTCCTCTTGTACGGTGCTGCACTCTCGCCGCGGTGAAGGAACAGGGAAAGTGTGGCTAATGCAACACAACTGCGTGTGCTAACCTCGCGTCTGCAGGTGGTGTGCCTTTTGGCTATGTGGCCTGTGGGCATGTGCCCTGTGTCCGATGTGGCATGTACGCGATGTGGCCTGTGGGCCACGTGCCATTCGTTATCGTATTTTAACTACTGCTAAAAAAAATTCTGCTTTTGTACATCGCCATTTTGTATGGTACTGGGATGTTCATGTGGCGTTGAGAATTAAACTTCGTGTTCAGAGTAATTTTACATGCATTTCATCTATCACTTGCCGAGCATGTGTACCTCAGCTACAGATACTGCGTGAAGCACTGAGGCATGCACTCGCCCATCACTACAGCATCGTGGCATTGCCAATTATATATTGGGCAGCAAACGCAGCTGTGTTCTATTAAAAAGCGTTTTTTAAGCTGTGACATGACTATAATTCATTTACGGGCCTTTCTCTGCGCTCTTTTCGATCAACCTTTTTTACTTGTTAAACGTGTTGTTATCGAAGCATTTTGAAGTTCAAGTATATGCTATATTTCAGAAAATAATATTTTTCCAAACTATTATTTGGGCTGTTTTATTATTATCTGTTTTTAGCAATGTTTTTGAGTAATCGACCCTCCGTACTAGCTAGAAGCTGAGCGTTCTTTTTGAGTCAGCGAGGTAAATGAACATGTCTGATGAACTGGGTCTTGGCCAGATCGGATGACGACGTCGGCCTTGAACTGAGACATCGATACTCATATTTCCACTTCGTCTTAGAAACGTTGTGCTACGCATGGTTTTTGCGGGTGTAATGCTGCATTTGAAATGATTAAATTAGCTATTTATGATTTTCATAGCCTAACTTTCACTTCACGGTATTCTTTGTTGTGAGTGAAGTAGCACAGTTTCTTGGCTGCACACTACCGCACTGCGTCAATTTGCTGATCTGGAAATTACATCGCGAACTAGTCTCTCGGGTCACATGTGCAGCGCCATACTACGTACAGTGCTGCTGCATGACCTTGTTGTAGAAGCTTGTGCCTGCCGGACGCCGCTTTACATTATTTTCGAAACCGAAATTTCAGGCTTCAATAACGTGTTACGGATGCCCGAACTGGAGCGTTACTGCATGATGCTCTACTGCTCCCACAGCTGGCCGGATCAGTGGCTGAGGGAGTGCGATTAATTAAGGTGTACAATACGACCGGTGTTGCCAACAATTTTCACTGCCTGTGCCCATTAAAGGCCTCCGCTGCCCTGGCTTGAGCTACAATTTATTGCCGCGGTTGCGTGTTGCGCTGCTGCTAATTAAGACATGTATATGACCGGCTTGCGGGGCAATTTTTACCGCTCGTCTAAAGGAGTTCTGATTGACTGCCCCTTGGCCCACGCTAACTGTACTTCGTCACGCGGTTATCTTGCGCATGCGTGCGCATAATGTCACGTTCTCATGAACAATTGAGCGCAATGTTAGTGCCAAAGTCCCTGAAATGCTCACGCTTGCCTTTTTACTATAAGAATTAGGGCATATTGCATGTTAGCAAGTGACGAAGTAGGTATATTGCTATCGAGATGATCCCACTTTTCACCAAGTTGGTTGATCAATGTTTGGAGGTTCACGAGTTTTTATCAAGAGTTTTACCTCGCAACAACACTCGTGTAGTGCGACCATTCGAGTAATGACACACATTTGCAAATTGATCGGTAAGAGTGCCTTCTTATTGTGGTTTTCTTCGCTACTGTTGGGTATCTTCAATCGTTAGAGCCACTGATCCGTCTTTAAATGGCTTAATATTATGTGTGGTTCATTTCAAGATTTTAATGTTATTGCTATAATTTTCTTACTTTTTCAATTACTCTCCCAGTCGTCGGCCAGTTTCCGCCTATTAAGCTACCAGACCAGACTCCTTTTCAACATGGACTGCGTTATTTTAGATGCTTTTGAAAAAACAGCGCTGAACGAAATTGTCCTCCAACGCACCCTCGAGCTGAGGGCTATGTCGGAGTCTAGAGCATCACCCATACGGGCGTTGGAGTAGCAGACGATTCCTGCTCACTTCGGTGTACCTACGAGAACTAGCGCTCCTCGGTGGTAGTCCTAACTACTCACACGAGCGTCACCAACGCTCTGTTCTCAGTCCAGTTTTCTTTGTAGTGAGGACATATGTATTTCTTATTCTACTCTTGTTTCTCTCAAGAGAGCACAGCGTTCCGGTAAATCGACTTTCAGCACGACGCTCTGCACGACTCGGGCCGTGCTTCTCTTAATCTCCTTGTCCGAGGCTGCCAAAATAGTGGTCACGAGCCTAGGCAGATTATGGCGCCGCGTAATATGAAGGCTTCCCTCTCGGCATGATACTCTTTCATACCGTCTATCTTCTTGGAAGACAAAAATGTATCGTTCATCTACAGGGGGTCGTGTAAAATATAATTTGCTGTTAATCTTATTCGCGTTGAGGTGACTTGTTGCTGTGTCCTCTCTCATTCAAATGCAGGTCCGCTAAGTACGAGCGTTCCTATTTATATTTCGGCTTAGTGTCAGACTTGTATTTAAGCTGACATTCCTTCCTGTATGTATTCAAGCTTACTGCCACGCATGCGTATGTTCAATCTTACTCTCATTTATTACACTTGTTCAATGTAAGGGTGCTATGCTTTTCCGCGTCCGTTCTCCTTGCAGCAACCACGTCCTGTCATCCTATGTAAAAAAAGTTCTGCGACCTCTACGTTTCTATGGATTCCTTAATGTGTGTAGAAACATCATTTTAGCGAAGCATTTCAAGTGATTTCTATTTGCTGCCGCGAAGGCCGGCAGGTAAATTTTAGCAGATGCAGGCAGCGATTGTTCGGCGGCTGGCGAGCCCCTTCTGCCTATTGCTGCTCCTTCTTTCTTCACATGATGATGACTGCAGAGATAATGAGGATGATCTTAATCATGTTCATAATGACCTATAAAGACGCTATTTCTCCTCTGAAAGTGTCCCTATTGATAATTTGAATGCCAGGACGTCTTCAACGACCTGGCTGGTGCTGCCTTTGCTGCCCGCTCCTTTTTAGCGGTGCTTCATTGTGTTTCAATGGTACTGATGAGGATGCTTCGGCCGCTCTTGCATTTGTTGGTGGTACTCCTACTGCGTCGATGCTCTTCTTTCTGATTATCATCTAATGGTTCTTGCATTGCTGATAGTGTTGGTGCTGCATCTATATGCTAATGGTTCGTTCTGTGGTGCATCGTTCCTGTTGATTATGGTGCTGCTCGTTGGCCTGCTCCGCTAGCATCATATTGACGTCATGCTGTTGTTGATTTGCTGCAGTATTTCCCGCACTGAATTTTCAACGTGTTCATTTTGCTAAGCCAACTACGTTGTTACTTATCGTTGGCATCAGAGTTTCTCTGGACAGTAGTTACTGTTCATCTTTTTGCATTTTGTTCTTCCTGTGACAGTTGCTTAGCTCCCGTAACACTTATTTTCCTTGGGTGGATAATTGGGTGCTTTTAAGCTGTATGTGTTTTTGGAGGGTTATTTGTTATGTTTTGGGGCCTTCTCAAAGATCAAGTTGCTATAGAAGCCCATATACAACTTCTGCTGTCAATTTTTGTTAATCTGCTCTATCTCTGGTGTTGTCCAAAAGGTTTAACACGTACTTGTGCGATTGTGTAGGTCTTGCATCTGTATCTTCTCCGACCTAAACATTAAACTGAGCGAAATTAGCAGCATCTAACCTTTGCAGAACTTAGCCGTAAACTTCCACCTTGATTTACTCGTAGTAGCAAAGATGCGGCAATGCTTGTGCCCTGCGCCCGTGTTAATATTGCTCCCCGGATTTACTCATTTCTGGTGCTTGTCAGATATTTTCACACTATATGTTGCCAAGGCTGAATAATGCCGGTCTCGACATCTCGACTGAATTTTTTTTGTTTATTTCGTCGTATCCTATTTAGTCTAGCGAAATTTGCTGCAGTGCTATTAAATCTAACACGCTCGCATACGACGCTCGCATTGTCGTGCCATTGCTAACAGAACGAGTCTCATTATTATACTGAGTTGGCCCGAAGTTACTTTTGACTTTGTTACTGCAGCTCGAATGTATACAGTAGCATTCAGCTCTCTCCCGAGATCTCATCTTATGATGTTGTTCTCAGTCCGAGCTGCGACGGACTGCCTCCCTTCTTTTCCAATGGCATTTTTTGAGAGAGCGTAACAAGCTCTGGGCATCACAGGAGCAAAGTGGACAGATTTATATCGTGACTTATGGGCTTGCAGCTCAAGATTTGTGGCTTCTGCTTCGAGCGCCCTTTCCCGCTCCGCCCTCTCTTCTCTTTCTTTGTGTTGATAGTAAGATAATGCAGTGCAAGCCACTTGAGTTGACGCGCTTTCAGTCGTTTTTCTTTGGTAAGTTCTCGTGGCTGTATTTTGATCTGCCAGAAAGGAGGTTTTATTTTGAACTCGTGCAAAGCAGTGGGACTTGGTGTACGTAACGGCTGCAAGCGAGCTTTGGCTTGCATTCAGCCGCCAGATAATCCGCGGTGCTCGGGTGAGTTCTTCAAGCAAGCGTTTATTTTGATATCTCACGGGGAAAGTTTTTGTTGAGAACCTTTTGTAGTAACTCGCAAGCTTCTTTTGACTACCGACTGCTGAGTTACGGTCGTTTCCACTCAGGGTTGCAGTGAGTTAAGCACATGTGACTGCAGTGTGTTCTGCACCTACCTTCACTTGAGTTTAGTGCTTCCTATGTATTATTTCGCTGTGAACCTTCAGGGCTAACTGTACCATTATGTAAGGCTCGGTACTCAGCTTATGCACCCTTGTTGTAGAATATGTTTAGTCGTACGGCGAATGTTGTACATCTTCGTGAAATTTATACTGTAGCAAGTGCTAAAGAACTGTGCGCTAACGTGATGCTCATGCTATTAATACACCTGATCAAATGCAGCTGTTCTTAGCTTAGTGAGTTCTCTGCTCATTGGCTATCATTCCCACATTGGGTGGAGATGTGAACAGATCGCGTTAGGGTTTCAATTGTTACAATTCCATTAATTACCCTATAGTGATGTTATTGTGTATAGTATGAAATTTTTCTGTGCGTTTGTTCGATGTGACCACTGTTATTTAATGATGTATTGTACTTGGAACGAATGTATTTTCTTCGCAAAATTTGGTGTCTGGATTTTGAAGAAGTATAATTTCAGGGGGCACTTGAGTCTCTGCAACGAAATTTTTTATCTTCGCGACAGCAATGGGATAGAAATTACTTGCAAAATGTGAAGTTGTTGTGCCAAAGAGGCATTTTATGGCCAGATAATTTTTAGTATGGATGAAAGCTTTCATGACGCATCTCAAATAATTCATCTTCTCTGTATTTTAAGTTGTGTAGAAAGTCACCTGTTGCTTTTTCAGCTTAGAATTTATGAAACCGTTATTTTCATTTGCTTCGGATTCCTTCGACAGGAAAAGTTCTCAGGGCACAATCTCGAGAGAAGAAAACGGTTCATCTCGAACGAAAAACATATGGATTCCAATTTAGCAATCGGAATGCTCTTGCTCAATTTTTTGAGTGGACGTATTTCATCGGCTCAGTCAGTCATACAAAAAGAAATACGTTCGGCGTGCTCGGACTCGTGAGGAGAAGACCGGCTTTCGTCCATTTTAATTATCGATTTATGCGGCTTCATTAAGCCTACGCTGAATGTTGATATTATTCTACTATGTCATACGGTTCGTAAGTCACTCGGTGTGCTCTAGCTTGACTTCGTCATTAGATGTGCGATTTTCAAAAATTTCAGTTCCAATCGTTTTTAACTTACTATATTTGATTTATATACGAACTGTGCGACTTTATATTATAAAATCATGCGACTATCTTTGTAAGTAGTTCATTTACAAGTGAAGAATAGCCAATTTGTTTTTAAGAGGCCAGCTAAAGAATTTGGATTTATGCTATGTACACCGATATTCCTGCTCTGTTAATTTCCTTCTGGTGTTGTTGCTTGCGTAGGAGCTGATTTCCGCGTGCCTGTGCGTTTTTTAAGCAGCCAGATCTTAATAGACGAGCCTGCGTGTGTGCAGGGTAGTCCCTCATTTCCCAGAAACAATTCAAGTCTGGGAACAACTTCGGAGCCGGTGTAATCTAACTCATTAGCCTCAGCGTATCTTTGTTGTACATCGTGAGCTCGCGTGATGTGTAGCTAGCGGACGTCCTCGTTAGTGTTCAAGTTCTCTTGTTAACTCGCCTTTAATAATAATGATGCGAACTCTGAATTCTGCCGTGAAATATATGCGGAAATCCGTGGTGATGGAATCCACCTAATGAAATGTTCGAGAGGATGAATATCGATGTGTGCAGGCGTATTTGACGAGGAAAGGCGTAGAAGTATAGCAATGTGATCATTGTGCGAATATAAATAGTTCTAAATTTTTGAAATAACTCGCTTTTAACACCAAGGAAGTATTACATGAAGGCGATGACGGACCAATAATTATAAATATTTGAGGGAAACGAGGGCAAAAACGAGTCGTTATGTCTATTGTGTGAATGCGGTGTAGACAGTCGTTCGTCACGCTTGCGAAGTCACATAGGAAATCTTTAATATGATTGTAATATTTTGTTGCCGATGCTGGGCGATAAAATTGTTTAGGATTAAAATTTCTCATTTTGATTTTGTGTTTCTTTAAATTCTAAATGAGGGAAGTGTGGGTTACGTGTTGAATATCAGAATATTCGGCTGTCTGTGAGTATTTTTGGCACATGTTTCGATAAGAAGAATTAGTGGTATAATTTCTGGCAATCCTCAACTGTGGGCGGGCAGTATTCCCTTGTTTAAGAAATGCACCCTCATGTATGATGCAGTAAGGTCTTTCGTGCAGTGCAGCCGAAGCGTAAAATTAGCCTTATTGTATTAAGTGGCATCTGCAGGGGCTTCTTCCATGTATTAAGAACAGGGACGGCGGGTCTGGCACTCACTCGGCTTAGGCCTCTTGAAGGCTTGCTGGCTGCGGGAGCGGAAACGTCACGATCTGTTCAGACCAGTGGTGCACAAAACGCCTGTGTTTTTAGGATTATAGGTTATAGATCATGAGATAGCATAGGACCGACGTACTGAGGTATAATGTGCCTTACCAGTAATGGACCGATATGGTGATGGGAGGTATAATGTTCATCCCCATCGTGGAGCGATAGCAGCCATATAATTGCTTCTTCCCTGTATGGGACTGCAATAGTGATATGTTGTGTGTATTTTTAGTACGGGACAAATTTATGGGTACATAGCCCTTACTAGCCGCGTTGAACCGATATTGTGATATGCTTTTCAGTGTAGACCATACATTCCCTGCTCTGTTAATTTAATGCTTTCTTTTCAGATAAGCAATCGAAATCTGCCGCGTGTTCTTACACATGCCATTGAACTGAGCTTAAAGGCTTGCGTACCCTCATCACTTTGAGTGCATCTTGACAATTGGGATGAGAATATACTTTCACGTGAGGGCACTGCTCTCTACGCCGCCTCGTTGTAGAATGCACTGACAGCTTTAGCTGTATCTGCTCTCCGGGGTGTAGATGCGCTTTGGTAAACTTCTGTTGTCAACGGTTGCACAATTCTGCCCTACGTTCTACAGCGCTAACTTTCCCTTCGATGCAATGTTGCGTACACATTGTTGGAATTAGTTTGGATTTAATATTCCAAATTTTGCGTACTTGAAAATAGTTTTTCGTGCAGTGTCTAGTTAGTGCGCTGTATTCAATATATTCGTTATGAATTATCGAACTTAACTTGACGGACAAGCGTGATCTGAGCACACAACTGTGAGAACAGCACTTTCACCCTCCACGTTTGAAAGATTAAAATTAAAAAGTAAAAGCAATTCAAGATGCCATGTGTGAAAGAATTAGCCTGAGGAATTTTTGATGTGAACATCAGCAGGCACTTGAGTGCCCTGCGTGCTCTGTCTTTGTTCTACCTCCTTCGTTGTTGCAATCTTCTTCTGCACGCGTGAGCGTCATCCTGAAGGCGAAATATTACTTCTCATATGTGTATTACAAATCTCGTTCATGTTCAATGTATTCCATGATGAATAATAGTTCAATGTGAAACAAGAAATAATACATTAAAGATAGAACTCTTGAGGTTATCTGTTCATAATTGTGTGTGACAAGGTTCACTGATTTACGTTAACCCTGGATTTGCATGCATGCAACCACAGCGCAGCATCACTTCTGTTCCTCTGTGGTGTATCATCTTTTGTCATTGTCGAAACTCGCCTCCGAATTTGACGGGCAATGCATTACACTTAAACGTCGGTGAAGATCAGTCCATGCCAAAATGAAGATCATCACTGCACGTGAGGTAATTAATGCTCAAACGGGAACTGGGTGTTCTGCCTGACGCATTAAAATCCTCATCTCTCGTTCATGTCCTTTTGAAGAGCTTACTATCTTTCTCCTTATCAGTTGGTGGATTTGATTCTCAAGTAAAACTATCTCGGCGAAATACGCCCTGGATTGATATCGTTAATTCGACCCCCACGTCCCCACACGCCTCCTGAGATAAGCAGGGACAGTATCCTGTATACGGGCCCCTGAGTTACGGCCTGCCTCACACCGATCGTATCTCAGCCGCAACTTGTCTCTGCCGCCTCCTGGGTAGTTATTTTTTGCGCTGCCTCCTAGTTCTTACTGGTGCTGCCCTCCTAGTTCTTACTGGTGCTGCCCTCCTAGTTCTTACTGGTGCTGCCCTCCTAGTTCTTACTGGTGCTGCCCTCCTAGTTCTTACTGGTGCTGNTTCTTACTGGTGCTGCTCTCCTAGTTCTTACTGGTGCTGCTCTTCTAGTTTTTCATTGGTACCCTATTTTGTGCTGTTACAGCTGGGGCGTGAGGTTATGCTACCACGAAGATAATTTCCTGTGTTCTATATTTTAAGCTAGTGTAAATGTACTAAATTTAGCATTGTACGTATGTACCATAAACCAGGGTTGTTTTAACGCATAATATGCATTTTGAGTAATTTGTAACATGAACTCGATCTAGTCGAAGGCTCAATCATGTACCAAATCCTTTCACTTCTAGCTTGTACTGAAGACTACTATTGTAGTTGTCTTCAGTATTCTAAGCCGTCAAAGCTCGGATGCCCTTCCAATGGCATCATCTCTCATGTTAGGAAGCAGTGTTAACTTTCCTTATGTTTAAGTAGAAATGCTCCTTCTGGTTGCATTCGAATTCCAGTGAGAGTTTCCGGTTTCCTCATTAAGCTGGAGTTGGAAACTGCCGGTGGTATCCTCATTAATTACAGGGCAAATGATCCTCTGTACCAAATTAGGGGGGTTATTAGTCTGCGAAAATAATCTACCTGTCTCGGGTGTGATCGTTCTCTGTGACTCCTGACGTACTTGCATGTATATTCTCAACAAGGTCGACAGCCTTGGTGTCGCCCACAAATTTATGGGAGTCGCGTTTAGTTCACTTTGCGTCTTTCATGACGACAGTCCTTACTCAATTGTATTTTTTTCGGGCTTTATGTGAAGAAAAAATTTCACGAGCAGTGGCTGCATGCCGATTTCGTTCATCACGTGGTACGAGAGTGCATGGTATCTCTGCCCGTTGAACTGTCACAAACGTGACAGTTGGAACTAACGCGTGGTTGGATATAGAACTGCCTGTTTGACATCCAAGTTCGAGTTCCAGAGGTGAAGTTTTTGAGATTGCTCTTCTCGCACACGAATACACAGTTGGTCAGCTCATGGACAGTTTGTGTATTTCAGTGGGGGAATTGTAACTGATTCACGTGCTTTGGTATGCATTGTGGTATACTCGATAGTTTGTGCTTTACGAGGAGAAAGACTCTGCCGCAGAACGGGCCTTTAATGTACCGAGCGACTAAGGTTTTGAGCGACGTTAAGGCCATTGAAGCGTCTCTAGCCCCGCCTGCAGGTGTGGATGCTTTCCCGTGTATTAGGCATTTCCACTCCGCGAGCAACGGCATGGTGTGAAACTCCTGCTATAGTGGGATTGGGAATAATTGAAATAATTTTGCTCTCATTTCATTCTTTTGTATGCTCTCCCATTATATTCACCTCTTGCACCATCGAAAGTCCTTCGTTTCACCATCTTACTTGATCAAGTGTTCATGATTTGCCGGCCTGCCTGCTGTGCTTGACGAGCTGGGTCTCCCACAACACAGTCGTCCGTGCGTGTGCCGCCGGGCACTTTGGTGAGGCGCTCACCGAGGGTCCCTCTCAGGATGCTGGCAGCGGGGCAAAGGGTGGTGGAGCGCTGTGTGCATCTCATCTCACTTCCTCCGCGAACTTGGCTCGTAGCTTCATTTGAAACAATTAATGTTGACGTCGTTTGCAGCTTTCCACATGTATTGAGTGTACATTTCTAGTTTTGCGTGTCTGCTTAGTTTTCTGAGTTTAAGAACTGATAAGTTTTTGTCTCTTCTGAGATTGTTCAAGTTACTTAAATACATCAAGTTTGAAATGCTCACCGACGTCTTACGTTTAACTAGGCTTCTTCAATCCTGCAATGCCTTGTTGCGGTTGGTAGCGATTTCCTCGGGGGTTGTACTGAACGTACGAAAATATCGTTTTTTAATCGTCAGTTGTTCACTATCCCTGAAAACAAAGAAGGAAATCGTTTGCAGAGAAGTTCGGTGTGTTAATTTCGCTGTCCATTGGCAGGGAGAGATGAGGCTCGAAGGTATCCTTGCGATGCTTGGTCGCAGGCGTTGCTGGTGTCCCTGTGATCCGGGCGTTTGATAGTAGCCCGCATAACTGGTTAATTAAATTCTCGAAGGGCCTTGGAATTTGGAGTCATGTTACAACTTAAAATGGCGCTTCGTAGGAGACGTTTTGACCGTGTTCTTGCACTCAGTTCGCACCCCAGTCGGCTCTGAAGCACCGCCGAAGCACTCCATCTCAATCGCCCAAACGAATCGCAAAGCGAAAAAAACAATTTTTTTGCCGTCCCCAAGTCGATCCATCATTTGCGCCGCTGCGGCGCAGCCTCCTTAACACTCGCAATACAGAGCTCAAGCCTTATTATTCATAAAACCTTGTGCGGAGAATGCAAGAAAAAACACGACCGGTTGTGCTCCTCGATCGTACGTACGTCGCAACCGATGCCTCCTTATGTGGCCGACAACCTGGTCCGAGCAGCCCGGCCGGGGGCTGCCCGCCCGCTCTCTTTTCCTATATAGACTGAGCTCAGTTTTGCGCCTCTCAATGGGGTCTAAATTATGCCAATTTACACCTGTAAATCTGCAGTAAACCATGTAGGAGCCGCAGACGTTCTGTGTGAGCTTTTTTACTCGTAAAACGCACTTCGCTTCCATTTAATTAACCGATAACTAATGTAACAACTTTGGTTTAATTTTCACTAATGGGTGAATAATGAAATTTTTATGGTAAGCATCAGTTTTTATGGAGTTTAATCGAAAAACGACCCAAGTTCAAATATCTTTCCCATTTTAATATCGCAGAAGCCTTAGCTCTTGTGTCTTACTGGATGCTTCTGATATTTTTCTTAAATAGTTTCCTATCGATATTTACCTACAACTGGAATAAATTTTCATGTGAGCATTGTAGCGTAATATTAAGTGACTCATTTCCGCAAGCACTTCAGGGAGCTCGCTGATGGAACTGAGCTGCAGAATGTGTAACTTTTGATACGAGGGCAAGCTTATAAAAACCCTCTTCGAAGTTACTAAGTACAGCTTTCAAATGATTAACTAATTGAATTGTAATTTATATTGTGTGGGGATTACCTACAAGCAAAATATTGCTAGATATGCGGAATTCATTCATTCACAATAGCCTTAAAATTAGGCAAATGACGTTAAATTATTCACATTTCTTTCAGCCATTCATAGATTTTTTTTTTGCCTCACGTGTATGACTGAATTAGGCTCCATGTTCATGATGATTTCATTGTAGTACTTGGATAGACTTTTTTCTTCAATTATGCGTAACTCAAGTTTGTGTTATTTTTGACAGTGACGTAATTTCCGAGTACCGTTGTTTCGGACCATTTATAAAAACACAGAAGATGGGAAGTCTGAGCAACCCCCTACTGCTAGTCGCGTGTGCGGGCAGTCGGGAGTTCGAATCGACCTACATATTTCAAGGAAAAGGACGTGACTACTACTCAGGGCAGCGATGATATCGAGCGTGCCACTCAGAAGAAAATTGCTTTGTTCATATTCTGGAGTGATTTCTCTTACGTTGATTGTGGTGATCATAAATTGAAATAGCAATTGAACTGCAAGTAGCTATGCGTTTTTTATTTGTTCTGGCGAAGAAATGGCATATTTGGTCAATGTTCGCATTTCATATTTACATATACGTTATTCAGTGTTCGCCAGACCATATGCGTATACTTTTATTTTTCTTTTGTATGCAGTTTTAGGACAAAATTCGACGTAATTCTTGGCCTGCATAAATGCAAATAGTATTTTATCTATCTTTTACGTTGAGTTATTCATCAATCGCATCACATATGCGTTTTTCTATCAATATAATGTTTCGATGTAATTTTACGCTGTAACCGTAGTGTAATTCCGATTATAAAGCTGTAATTTTAAAATTATGCATTATTCATGCAATCGGTACAGAATGTTCTCGAATTTCGTTCTTTTCAATCGACTTTGAAAAGTAGACGAGGACGAGATTTGCCCTTTTAGAGAAACGCGTTGCAAGGCGCTGAGTGACGGCTTGGCACGCTCTCTCCGTGCGGGGTCTGGGCGAGGGGGACTTTCTGTGGTCATCTCTGCAGGAAATGCTGGCCGTCTGTCCACTGTCGCACTCGCGGCTGCCCGTGTCCAGCCTAACTCTTCTCGCTACCGCTTCCATAAATTTGTAAAATAATTGATTAAATGCGTGGATAGAGAAAATCGTAGCCAATTTTAGCTGCTCAGGAGGAAGTGTTAGACTGGGATTTTACCCCGTTGCGTCCAGTGTTGAACTGGTGGAACGCTAGAATTTAATATATTTTGATCTTAAATTCTTGATGTTCAGTTCAAAACTAGATGGAATATGCTCACCGGTGCACAAAATGTGATCGACTGTTAGCCCATCATTTCGTTCATTTAAAAATGACTTGGTCTTTTTGGAGTTATCATGGTTCTTTAAGTCTTTTGATTATAACTTTAAGCTTAGATAGGCCTTGCTTGTGTGATCTCTGCAGGTGGAATGCGATGGGGTTGGATTTTTTGAGTACTCTTTTCAGGCACTTTTTTTCGATGCAAGATTTTTTGTAGGAAGTGGGTTAAATTAGTCTCCTATCTTGGTTTGATGAGAAATAGTAATGCATTCTAGTTTTAATCAGCTTCTGTTATTTTTACACTTCAATGTTCCGACCTCAGCTACATACTTATACTGAAATATATTTTTCTAACTTGAGCAGCAATAACGAAAGCTGTTGCTTGTGTGTCGCTCTCAGGCTTGGAAGAGACCGTGCCCAGCACAGTGCGTTACTCATGCATTATGGATGTTGATGGACTCCTGCTCGCCTCGTACATTATGCAGCAGCCAATTGGCCAAGTCTCATCTGTCTCATACTTTTATTATGCCTCACATAACAGGCATAATTGCTGCATTTGCTGACCTCCTCGGTCCCGTGGTTGGCGTGCCCGCTGCATGCTTTTCTCTTCCCTCATTCCGGCTTCATTTATTATTGAAGGTGTTGGGTGTGGTGTCATGTTCCCCAAGAAAGTTGGTGTACAATCTTGACGGTGTTTTCACCTCCAATGTATCGATGCGTACAGCTGTACGATTATATTGTATCGTTTGCTTCATTAGACGCCACTCTCTCGTACCAAGCGTTGAAATATCCAGCGCTATGAATATGTTCTTTGAGCTCTTTTGGAAGGCGCTACTTGCCATCAGAGTGCGATCTCCATGCTATGTGCATTTGCATTGGAAGCAGGTTCCGTGAATTATTGATTGCACTTTCTCGTGATTTACTGTGCCTTTGGGAAGAAGAATCCGAAAAATGTGCAGTATATTTTTTTGTTTATCCATGTTCACATATACATTTTTTTCGAGTTAATGGAACGCAAGCGGCACTGGAATATTTGTCGGGGGCATTACAGAAAAGCCTTTCCTCTCTACAATCTTGAATAGCTGCAGTAATCCTTAGGTTTCCAACCGTTCAATAAAGGTGATATTCTTAGTTTTCAATATAGCATTGAGACACCCTGCAGGGCTGCTGCATGGATATGTCTTCGCAATCTTCTTTGCATTTTAACTCAATTTGCTTAGTGTGCTTCTCTTAGCTTGCCAAGTAGGTTTGGCGTCTCAATCAAGCCTTACTGATTTTGTTCGTCGATATCAGTTCGCATACCCGAGAAGCTCAATATTAAATTTTTAACAAAAATTTTACGCTCAGGCGAATAAAATATACTTTTCTGAATTTATGCAATCAGTGTTCAAGCAGGAGTACCTATGTGAGTGGTCTTTTCTATGCTCTACGAAATGACTTTGAAGACGGGAGTTTAGAGTCTCTGACCATGATTAAAAAGGATATGTCAACTGCGGTTCTGACCATCCCTCTTACACGTGTTCAATTCATATGGCCAGAGAATATTGAGAACCAAAAATTGAACATGCGTTTAAGGAGTGAACAACTTTTTCTAATAAATAATTGCATGCTGTGCCACACGCTACCTCGATCAGTAGTTCAAAGCCAGTCTTGATTACTGTGTCACTTGGGTCAACTGCATCGGGTCTCACAAATTTTTACAAATCGATTCATGATCTGGGCAAGTTAAGTTAGCTGTAAGTGTAAGTGGAAGCAAAGTTGGTGATAGTCCTCGAAAATAATTATTTGTATATTCTCAATTCGATAAAAGGTTTTAATTACATTGATCTTTTGAATACAACATACTTTTAAGGTATTTTATTTCTGGTATTCCGCATTGTTTAGTGCATCTGTTTGAGTCTAATGAATACCTGAAATTGTACTTCTGTATTCATATTTTATTTAGGAAGCATACAAACAGAAGGAACTGTAAAAAATGTAAGAATATTTTATTGAATTTTGTGTGATGTAACTAATCCTAATTGAACCCTGCTCAATTCAGATTTTTAAACCCTTTCAACCCTCTCTGCTGTACTTCCATCAACGAACGATTTAGAGGATTGCTCACCTGCGCGACTTCAGTCTGCATTTGCACCTAGCAAAATGCAGTTCAAGGTGCCTTGAGCGCTTTGGGAAACGCTGTATTTGATGGCGTTGAAGATGCAGATGTTGTCTGGCTTCTCAGTTATTACTTACCGTGTTCTCTTGTTTCTAGCTCTTCATACTTCACGGTAGTTGAAGTAATTCTCAATCTTACTGTGTAGTTTTTCCCTCAACAAATATTCTTTTAAAAATTAGGGGTGTCTTTTGCCCTGGAAATGTAGCATAGCCTTCGTAGTATGTAGTGTCCGCCGCCCTCGTCAATGATGCACTTGGATCACGGGGTGTTCCTACAAGTGCTTCTCGGTGCGCTCTAAAGAATGGGTTACCTTCGTTTTACGCGCAAGTTGTGGGCGCCAGTGCTAGGAGTGCATCAACCCTTCCCTCGAATGGTGTATTTCTGTCGCAGCTCTAAGGTATTTGTGGATGCCCCGTGTGAAACATTTGATACTGACTAGGATTGCCAGGCCCGATTTGATCTAATCAGTGACGTTGTACTTAGCTCTAATTTGTACTTTCGTTCATGTAACATGTGCACTATATTATTCTCAACACATTTTACGAATTGCTATGCTTCTAGTAAGTCTAATACATGCATTAGATATTAATACTCCTGCATTATGTTTTATTTTCACAAGAGTTCTATGGTGCGCATTTAACGAGGAAAGGAACCGCTAATTTAACGATTGCCATCGCACGAGCGGTAGTTAGCACTTCACGACAATAAATTCAGATTTAGCCGGCTTTCTCGGAGGTTTACTGTGTGTGGAGAGCCGGAGGTGCGGAACTAAGCCCCCCGGCCGCCTGGAGGACATGCTCCCGCGTGGCATCGGGGTCGAGATAAGGCCGGACTCACCGGACCGCTGTTGGGCTCCAATTGCAGTTCTCACAAGAGCTGCAAAGCTCCCTGCTGGGCTTCCTGCCACAAATATCTTGATTGATCCTTTTGGTTTTATTTCTTTTAAAATAAGGCATGTGCATTTAGTTACGAGTTCTGAGCACTGAACGAGTTTGACACACAGAGCTGAAGCTTTCTCGTTGTCTTTAGGCCTATCTTGATGAATTTGTACTCCTAGCTTTTAGTAAAGATCAGATTGGTTCTTCATATGCTCATGTAGATACAATGTGAAAGCCAATATCTTTGACCATGGGAGTATGACAAATTACCACACACCTGCAAAATTCCCACTATGAGGAATTTTTTACGTCAATTGGCAAAGCGACGTCGATGCTACTATATCAGCCCTGCCGTGCCACCACTTTCGGTGAAGCGTTTGCATCGCCTACCAGACTCATAAATTAATTAATATTTAACAATACGTAGCTATCTTATTAAAAAATTTCGTTTAGGTTCTTCTGAAAATTCTTCTCCTCTGCTCTTTCCGGTGCGTAAATGGTGTTAAAAACGAAAATATTTTTCATTTTAAGAGTTCATTTTCACGCTGAAATTTAGACTCCGACCTTTTTCATTTCTTTGTTTTTACAATTTCTTCCATTGGAATCATAACATGGAATTTGCTTCAACTTCAAGTGTGCTTTATATCGTTGGTACAACTAATTTGGCTGTTGATGTCCAAATAAAATTGTACTGTTTTGTGAGACCTAGGTATTGCTACTACTGCATGTTTATTATCTACGATTTTCAGTTATTTCCTTCAAGTGGACGTAAGGCATAAGTTTGAGGGGAATTGATGTTTCCTATATTGAGTTTTTCATTTTATTTCCTAACTTCTCAAGTTATTTATTGAAGAAATTTAGCATATTTCCTTCAATAACCACAACGTAACGGTCAAAGTTGCAATTGCTATCGCGTTAGATTAATTTTTCACGAATCTGCTTCTGAACGTCGTGCGTCTATTGTCCAAAAATCAAACTTTGAGAACGCGTGACATTCGCTCAACACAGGTTGGATATTTTCAAACGTGATATACTGATGTGTCATGCACGCGTGCGAAAAAACATGGGGTGAATAGTCATTTTTTAGTGTGGAGAGAATGTTGTCGTAAATTTCCGTTATTTGTGGTGTCTATGACCCTTGTTTTATTATCGTAGTCTGTATATTCTGAACCATTCGGATTTCTGCTAAGCGAGTCAATTTTTCGTTACAGTAACCCTAGTTATTAATTTTAATTTAGTGTGAATGGGTGTCAAATTCATTTATGAATTTGATATTGACTTAAGTTTGAGATTTTTCATGACAAGCATGTAATAAGAAACGATTGATATACTTGTATTTAGTTCGTCCACAGGCTCCGAATGAGTTGGGTGTCTTCTAGCGTGTGAACATAAAAATAATTTCGCTGTTATATCTCATCGGGCGTTAGCGCTGAATTTTTGTTTTGTGATTCTATGACGTATTAAATGTCAGTTACGTAGTTCGAAAATAAATATTGTAAAGAAAATACTTCATACGGAAGTGACCCGGCTCGAAACGCTTGTGGATATATGCATTAACCCACAACATTGGTCTGTGCACATCATATCCTCAGAGTAACTCCAATTAGTCTCGTATCATCTTGCTCGCGAGTGAGCCTCATTTACTTGAGTTTAATCTCTTACGTCGATTTTCTATTTCAATGCGGATGGCTGAATTTTTTGCATTCCACCAGCGTGAGATGAGATGTGTGTACTGAATTTTTTTTAAAGTATAACCATAAATTCGCGACTTTTTATTTTCAAATTCTTAATACTGGAATTATTCCCACTTGTGCACTTTTTACATTTGCCTTAACGTACGTTACCGTGTGCCTGTCATATTGAGCCGTTGCTACATCACAGGGACGAACTCGTGCTCTCGGGTTGCCGCATTCCGAGGCAATTCCTAAATGATGCCGGGAATATCTCTATTCTTGGCAAGATTCTCGGGATCCCGTAGCTTGCTTTTGGAACGAGATAAGTAGGGGAGCTTTACGAAGGCTTCCGTTGGTATTACTTCGTCACCCTCCCCGGGGTTAGTTTTAATACGTTCTGGTCCGCGGCCTCTTCGTCCTCCGTCGCTACCAGCAAATATTCGAGGATGAGATCAAGTGAAGAAGCGCGCAGCCTTTTTTTCTTGCTTTTCACAATTCTTGTGCAACGGAGTGGACGCCTTGGAAACGAGGCTGGCTGAAGAAGGAAGTGTCCAGACGCTCATGAAATGTTTTATGAAGCTTGAACAGGAGATGTTACTGATTTTTAGAAGGGTCTGAAAATTTAAGATGACATTATGTAGTTGAGTCAAAATGACAGTTGTATCTTACAAATTTTAGAACTGTGTCATAAATTATGAGTGTACATGTTTCATTTCAATAGCATCATGAAATCTTACGCTCTGATTTAGTCAAGACAGGCTCTTTGTTATCGCAAATCTTTTGAAGTTGAGTTTGCAGTATATTTTCTGATAATTCGAGTGCAAAAAAGTGGGTAGAAGTGTAATCTTCTTGTCCAAATAATTTCACGCTGGACCAACAGATTCCTGATTGATTTATTTTCTTAGTCGCACTTCCGCGGGGATTGTGTAGGGTAGCGTGAATGTTTGCGCTCGTCATTGCCCTACGTTGTACCTGTTTTCGTGGCCGCTGCTTTTCCATCTTAACGATGATTTAATTAGTTACGCAATAAAAGTACTTATCTAATGCTAAAAATATTTGAATTTTCGTGCTTTTTTAAAGTCCAGTAAATCAGGTTCCATAAAATTTCCTCGATGTATAGATATCTGCTCAGAATTTTGCAAGAGTGAAATTGAAATCAATTGCCTTTACATGTTTGATGCGTGCCCATTGATGACATACACTCCCCTTCCCCTCATCAAGTCGACGACCGTAATGGTTTAAATTAATTCGGTGAATGACGTGCTGAAGTGACATGGAAATTGGCTATCGCTTTTTATTGCTAGGGTTAGTTTAATATCACAGAATATTTTCAGCGTGCTTCAGTTTGTTAGTAGTCATAGCGTGCGATTTGAAACATTATATGGAAACTATTTCAAAATTCTCTTATATTGATGCACATTGTTTTGTTCACCTTAAGAGCGCTAATTGGATTGAACGGTTGGAATGTAATGATACCGATAAATTTCTTGCATGTAGAATTCCACTAAAATTATAAAAATCTAAGTCGTTGAAAGCCCTGGGTTTTGGAATAGCCTTGTTCGTGGCTGTTCTATGAAAATGGTTGTTGGTGCGTTATGAATTGAATTAGGTCAGTGCGTAGGAAAAGTATTCTGCATCTGTTATGTGATGCATGTGATCGTATTGTCAAGGTTCACGGATAAAGTCTGAGTCGTTCACGTGAATGGCTCGGACTTTATCCGTGAACTTCGTAATTGTTTTATTATGTTCTGTTATTTCATATATCTCATTCTCATTTAATAATACGTACTTCACTGGCAAGCTAAAAATTGCCCAAAATTTCTTTCGTTGACTTGGCTCTTCCATTAAATCTCCCTTCTATGTTGGAATGGTACTGATAAAAGTGTATACATGTGAAAAACCACCGTGGGACTCCTTAAAGGTATTGAAATTTAATGATCCACGATCCTGTAAGGGAGACTGACCGATACCAGTGTTTTTTCTTCAAATTAATCTCTTACAATTTACTTGAAAAATAACTTGCCCGATAGTATTTCTAGCAGCTACGACGTAATCACTTGGCCATCAAGTTCCCTCCAATTGTTGAACACCTCCTGCGAAGTACAGCTCAATGCACTGCCATGTTCGGGTCGCAGGATCGGAAAATCTCGCAGTCTTAGATTGTGCATTGCGCGCTATCGGTGCCGAGATCGCGCTAGCTGATCGGCTCGCATTGCCTCAACTGCCGAGAGACCCTCCTCCCGCGTGTGTTTGTTCCGCTCGGCCTAGGTTTCTTTCTTGCGCATTCCCAAGTCTCGTCTCGAGACGCCGCAGCGCTGGCTCGGATAGTATCGCTTGCTTGCAACAAAGACTTGTATTTTACGCAATTTGGACTTTGGGGGCTTCAGAAGTTCTAGGGATTCGATTTGTTGAAAAATAATGTCGTGTGTTAAGCTAATTTCCTTGCTCACTTCTTCCACCTTGTGCGACAAATTTGAGCTTCCGTAGCGTTTTTCTTCGTAAGTGGTTGACGTTCACTGTTGTACGGGATTTTTGATTCCATCGAGGAAAATAATTCTTACCCTTGTAACACAAACTTCTACGCTGTGTTATTATTACGTGTTCACAAATGATTTATGTTCACTTTTATGATGCGGGGCTTCTATGAAAGCTTAAGGTATATCATTTTACGAATGTGATTTGCCTGTTTGTTAGACCCTTTTGCTTTGGCGGGTCTGTTCATCCGCTATCTCTTAGACTTTTTAGAGCTCGTATGAAGTTGTTGCACCGCAGCTTCTCACGTGTGGCATAAGTAACTTTGCACTATCTCGACGTATCTTGAACGCGATTTATTTAGTTTTCTCGACTGTCTTATCCTTCATGCTTCTTCAATGGTATGAACGTTCAGCTTTTTAGCTTGTGGCGTTGTATTTCTTTTTGGTTACAAGATTCATGGCCTGCAAACTCTCGAGTTACTCATGTGAGAGTGTCTCACAATAATTAGCGGACATTTTAATGAAAAGTTCGTCCATATTTTTGGGTGCTGGTGGTAGCATGTTATTATTGCCGCCATCTTGTGGGCTGGTGGGAACACTTTATTGAGATGTTTACCGAGTGCCTTTCAGAGCTTAATATAAGCATTTCATTAACTGCTTTCTGACTTGAATACATAACAGCGATGGGCCGATAACTTCAATGAATTGTGTTGTACTACTTCTCTGAAGCGTGTGAGCACATTGTTAAATTATGTGTAATGTGAAGCTTTAATTAGATTTCAGGTGTTTTTGTGAACTGATTTTTTCCCATCGTATTTAATATCCTGTATTTTGTGAAGAACTTCGATTTCATTTTTACTGTACTTTTTCTTGGAGCTTCTTTTACTCAATCCTTGCTCGAAGTTTACTTGATGTAGGATTCTGTTTTCAATTTTACGCAAGCTTGAGCTCCTCAATATCCTTTTCTTCTGAAATATCACTCGTGTAATTAATCAGGCTAACTATGATGCTTTCTTCAATAAATATTTAAGAATTACTCTCTTTTGTGCGCAGGTGAGCGTTATTTTGCAGCACGCGACTATGACGTCATGACGCGGTCCTCCAGGTGAGTACCCTGAGCTGGCAGGCCTGTGTCAACTCACCGGACGCTGATCACACAAACCTTCAGCATCATCAGGAACATTCAGTCAATGCTTGTTCAATTTTAATTTCCTTCAAGTTCGTATTGCCTTGAGGAATTTACACGTTCAGTAAGTCACTACGTTATTCATGTTTTTCTGTCTAATTCGGTTGTTTTGGTTCATAGGGTCCGTATAATGTCTGATGCAGTATTATTTCTTCTACAATTTTTGCAGCTCGTATTTGAATGATAAGTTATCCCTGCCACTCACAACACTTGCATCCAGCCGACGCCTCTAGCGTCACTCAGCACGACCGTCCCCACACTCGACAACGGAACCAAAATATCATCAGCTGTGCTAAAGTTGTGGTGCTCGTCGCGTGACATTCAGCGGGGCACTTTTTCCACCGTCACTGATATTCCTTTTATGAAACGTGAATGTGTCGGGGACCTGTTTGTGCGCTCATGTTATTTAGCCTCGTAAATTAAACTCGTGATCTATTCGTGAAAAATGACGCGTTCCATTAGAAGCTGTGGGTAACCTTCTCACCAAACTCTGCCTGGCATCTCCTGCTCACGCCACTGACTACTCCATGTGCCGTATTTAGACTCTTATTTTTTCTACGATTTGTTCCATTTCACTGGAGATAAAATAGTGTTTCGCACCTCCTCACGTATTATCCTATTTCTCAATTCTACTATTTTCTATCTCTGTGTAACACCTCTTCTATGCACTGTGTAATTTTCTATTTCTATGAGTGTTTTACTGCGTCTTGCGTGGTGGCTAGTGTCTTATTGCTCATTTTATTTTCAGGTCAATAGCAAAATCTTGCTGAACTGTTTAGATGTTGTTGATGTCTATTTTAATTTATTTAATTTTTATCGACAACACTTACGTGTTTTCATGCTTTAATTATTATCAATCCATTAGTCGAAGTTTTTAAACTCTGCAGCTAGTGTCCGTTATCCGCTAATCAGTTTAGCTGTGGCACGAATCGCTTCACGGTTTTCACTCAGTTTAAGTGTATGGCAAGATCCCGAGTCTCATCCTTCGGGCTCTTTTTCGTCGAATTTGTTCTCGGTGTTTAATTGTGGCAAGGATGCGCAAGCGCACTTTCCATTTGCGAACTACTCCAGCTCGTAGCTAATGTTTACTATCAATTTTTATTGTTTCGGGACTTCGAAATAAATGAATATTTATTCGCTTATTTGGTTTATTAGTGCAGAAGTTGGATAATTTGTACTAGCTTTTGAATATATTTCTGATTACGAGCAAGGATTTTATGAAAATGTCAGTACGTGTTAAAAGAGACCTGTGTGGGAAGCGTCTGAAACTTATGCACTTGGATGAATTTCTCTTTATTAAGCGGAATGAACAGGAATTCGTAGAATTTGGTTAATTAATTAACTAAAATTTGAATGTGACTTTTAGCATTGTGCTTGTGATATTTCCCTCAAGTGCATTCGATAGCGATGTGTTACATCGGACTCAATTTTATCATACAGATTATTTTCTGCTGTGGCTGGATTATCGAAAAATTTTAAGTATGGAAGTTATAGGTGAAGTTATACACGTTTTCACATAACCTTGTTTTTTTCAGAGAACAATGATAAGATTCCTTAGCGTTCGTTTACTTCAGTTTTCCGTTCTACGCTCTACTTGGATTAAACACTCCAGCTTCTCCAGCATCGTAATTTTTATTTAGCCTATGACATTCATCAAGTTCATTTTTACGTAGTGATTTTGACCGCTTAGTTTCACTTGGGCAATGTGTGCGTTTTGCGCGAGCATATTGTTGACCAGGTCGTGTGCACAGGACCCATGTCGCTCTCCATCTTATCTGCTCGATTGCGGCTAGCTGAGCTCTGTTTCACCGTTGCCGGAACCGGGTACTGTCAGCCGATCATCTCGGGAATCTCGTTACTCGGTCCATCTTGGCGGGCTACACAATGGAATATAAAACGCCCGAGCAGCCCGCTCGGCTTGACCTCTGATCAGGTCTCGGCTACACTCTGCTCTTTTTTTACTGCTAAAATTGAAAAATCTTTGGAAATGCATGTGAGAGAAACCTGCATGTAGAAAGCTCCTACCAACCGTAAACAATTGAATTTTTTGTTGACGTTTTTTGAAATCACCATACGCAGTTTGAATTTTTCTCTGCTGAAACCATCCAAAATAGTGTGTGAAATTCTCAGGCGTTTTGTAAATTGTTCAAGCCTGGAAGTTATTTGAAATTCTGATCATGGCGTTTGAGTAGGGGGTGTACGAAGTGCTTCGCTATGTATGGTAGCCGTGGCTCGCTTTATTGGGAATATTTCTCTTCTTACGTTGAGAATTATTAACGGAGACTACCTACAAAATAGCGCTTTAGTTTATGCATTTAAATTTTTGGGGAGGATGCTTGGGTACTCCTTTTTTGAAAAAAATAGAGCGTATTCTCTTACCTTGAAGTTTGAAAAAATATCGAGTCTGTCTATGAAATTCTTTCAAATCGGGTTACGTGTTTTTTGATGGAGGTATTACCACTTTGATATAATGTGCATTAAATATTCGTAAATTATTCATCGGCTTCGGATGGAATAATTTGAGGAGTAATATAATTCATTAAAGAGAACGATGATCCTGAGCAGTAAGTTCCATAACTAAATTATGATAGAGAAAGTGAGTTAAACTTGATCGTGTTACAATTTTTGCTGGAAACTGTTCCAGCGTTCACTGTAGCAGCTGTATCATGCACTGCCTGCGATTTCTTGTTACGCTTCTCCCTTTCCCTTCGTCTCAAACGTACGTGTTTTGTGATTAAATGCGTACTTCCTTAGTGATCACATTAACTTTTCTTCTCATTTTCAATATGAGTAATTATATCGAAGTTTAGAATGTAACGTGCGTAAACATGTGCAGGTACGAGTTTGTCCCATCAAGCTTTTAAAACTCGTTGATTTGTTGCTCATGTTTTTTTGTGTGCAAACAAAACTTTCCTTTTCCAATTTTATTTCATGACTAGAATGGATGGAGAGTTTGATTTGCATTGACTTATTCCCTTCCATCAATTTCGTCGAGTATTTGCGTGCCAAACTCGCGCTCTTTGTTCAGCGGCAAATAAGCCGTCCTCTTCAATTTCCTCCTCGAATTTATTCATCAAATTAGGGCTTTTCAATTGAGAAACCAGGGTCAGCATTCTCAACTTCAGATTTTTCAAAGAGCTAGATTAGAAGTTCTACTCGTAGAGAATTCCCTGAAGTGGAGTATTTGTTTACCAAATTACAGAGCAGCAGAGGGAGCAGTTTTGTCTCGGCCACAATCCGAGCAGTGTTACTCTTCGCTCACGTGAATTGTCTGCTAACTGAAGGGATGTGCGTGCGTTGTATGTATGCTCAGTCTCTCAACGTCGCTTATGTACACAGGAAGCCCAGTCCTCTGAGCCTCTACATTTGCTTCCTCCCTTCCAGTCTGTGTCGCTCGCATCCCCTCCCCATTCTCCGCTGTACTCCTGAGCCCTCTGAGCCTTTCGTTTTCTCGTGCCTTTCCAGTCCTACCTCCACGCCCCCTTCCCCCCTCTGTTCTTTAGGTACCTTCAGTCTTCCCCTTGTGTTCCTCATACCTGAAGATGACGGCGAGTCTCTGGATGATGCTTTTGGAAGTCCCCGTCATCCATCCATGGATTGTGTGCTTCAACTCCCCTCTCTAGCCCAGGCTTAATGCACGCAAATTAGCTCCCAGCTAAGGACCTTCAAGTGTTCCTCTCGCACACAATCGAAGAATTGTTCCTTGGAATTGGTGCTTCATCTCTAGCAGCGTGTCGACAGGGGAGTAGGCGCGTTTGTTTACAGGCCGCACTCTGAACGCGAGACTCCAAATAGATTGCCTCAGGCACAAATTCGATGGTTCAACTAAATTGCCGATAAAACGTCTCCCTCCCAACCTCACTCGCCCCATCGCTGTAGGTTCAATTCCTTAGCTTGGTTTAAGCAATTCTGCCTCGACTATTCTGCCATTTTGCTTTGCCTTCAAGCGACCGTTTCAACTTTTTCTCCCTCGCCTAAACCTCCTCCTGGCCGACGGAATGCATGCATATCCGTATCTTCGTACGTCTCTTCGAGCCTCCCTTAGCAGTAAATTTGAGACTGCCAGAATTTCGAGAGGTTCGTTGTAGAGGAAGCTTCAGAGGCCCTTTGACGAGTGCTTTGCTATGACAGCTTCCTTCTCCGCATCTGAGATGTTCTTCGTTCTGCTGCCGAGGTTGGTTGGCTTCAGCAAATTTCGGCATGTCAGAATTCGCAAAATTGAAAACCGCGAAACTGCCTCCTTTCTAGATGGCAAATACGGCTGTGGAGTGGGAACATAATATTGAATTCATCATTGGAGGGTAATCAGTATTTCGGTACGAATTAGTGTAGTCTGTTGTCTCCATTTTGAGACTTTTTTTGTGGTCCTTACAATTGACCCCCGCTTAGGTGTGTAGTCTTTTTTTAATCATACTGTTATTCGAATTCACGGCATTTTTTTATATTTATGGGAAAAATCATATTCTCGGGAAGAACTTCTTACCATAGCATTGTTGGTTTAGTTCTGTTGCTAGATTTAATTTTTTCTGCATATCAGTGGAAGAAGTGAGGATGAACTGTGCAATCGATCGTTTCGGGTATTTTAACGACTACATGTACATGGCCGTAAGAGTTTTTAGATATAAGATTTTAGGTTTTAATTCGAAACCACGTCCACGGAATAAAAGAGAATTGAGAAACTAAATTCTCGACTCCCATCAAACTATCACCATCTGGTGATAGTTTGCAAGTGCTAATTTACATATTGCAAGTGCTAATTTACATTGACGTGAATACCGATTTTGAATTTTTAAGGAGTGGAAGCTCGTTGAACTCTTCAGCATTCATGATGAAGAGAAGAAAAAACCCATAATTTCAGTCTATAGTATTACAAAGTTAGTGAAGAATTTGTTGAGGTAGAGATATTTTTCTTATGAATAACTTTGGACTTAGGTTATATCGTTTTATACTTCTAATTCCTTCACAATTTTCACTCGTGTGATGGGAATTGACATTTTTAGTTCCTTTGGCGAAAAGATCCCCCAATGGTAGATGAAAGCCAGTGGCATTAATATGTCTTGGGGCGGATAGGCCCAAAATAGGCCTGTATATTTTTTAAGGCTGCGGACAGGCCTCGATTGACTTGGCGGCGAGTTCCCCCTCTCAGCAGGGCCAATACTGCATCAAAGAACCTGCTCAGATGGGCCCATTGAGCGCTCTTAATTGAATGCGCTGGCGCACGCGAAGGGTGCCATCTTCGACAGGCTGCATGATCAACTTGCGTCTGGGTTTAGGGAAAGACGTCTCTGCGTTTGACATCGGTTGTGCTTAATTTGCTGTGGCTTACGTGTTCGTTTTGGCACTATTTATTGTTCGTGCTTGGCTTAGAGAAATGGCATACGTTCTCGCGTTCTTCACTGAGTAATTAATGCTTGCTGCAGAGGGCAATCGTCGTCTTGGCTGAAGAAGGGATGATGTTTGCCGCGGTTTGGATCATAACGCTGGGTTTCATAAATAATATTTTCATGAATATATGGTTCATTTGAGCGTGAACTCATGTTACATTACTTATAAATGCTATTGTGATAAAAAATAAAAGCAATAGGTAAACTGGAAGTTTTCTTCTTGATTGCTTGATACCTGGTCTTGAGACTGGTAAAGGGTACAACTTTTCATGTACGGCACGCATCAGAAATGTTTTCAAAAACGTGAAATGTTTATATTTTAATCATTTGAAAATGTTTTGGAAAAATTGAGTTTTTATCAAAGCTCAAATCGAAAAAAACGATCCCAGATACGTGTATTGTTTTAGAATCGAAATAAAGAGTTTGAAGCGATGTGTTCTTCTTTTTGCACGAGTGCAATATAATGGTAGGTAAACGTTCTGGAAGTTATTGTAAATTCTTGCAGAGTTGCTTGTTTGGTTTTAGAAAATTTGTGCTAAGATAGTTGAATAAATGTTGAATTCAACATATTTTAGAAACCTGTTATCAAAATTTCTCTGTAGCATTGTAGTTGTTTCTGTGTAACTTCAAGCTCAACATTTTTGTCTTGATATGGCCCGGATTTTAACAGGTACGTTCGTCTCACAATTATGCGCTGCATTTTATTTTAATTGCTACCGTCAAATGGCTTTCAACTTGTGCCAGTGATAGTTTTCTCGGCTTAATTTTATTTCGTCTGAGTTCCGTAGGTTTTGTTTTCTTGCCGTTGGTACATTGTTAATGGGCGTCCAACCTGGCAGTTCCCAAGACCGAACCCGCGCTATCGCGGCTGGTATCTTCCAATTGATCTGAGCATCTGTCTTCGTTAACCTTTCTCTGCAGCTGAACTTAATTGCTCTCAACTTCTGCTCCACTCTCAGAGATTTACAAGGATCGCGTTGCATCGCACGGCGACGTCACTTCTATCCCAAATCTTGAGTCCAAATCGTACAATTTTACGAGCGCGGATCCTATTAGCGTTTCCGGAGCCTATGTTCTGGTCTCTTTCTCATCCCCGTTGTGGATGCTCCAGGCATTCGTGGTACAGGGAAGTGGTTTATTCCACAATTCCTTGACAATAACTCTACCTCCTGTCACATTAAGTGCGATCCCATCACTATTTCTGTAGGCGTCGAAAAAAAATAGAACTAGCAGGAGAGCCTCTGTCGCCATGATGCTCTCAATAAAACGCTTATCATTTGTACTCAGGATTTACTTAAATGTTGGATGTATAATCCACTTCTGAGAGGGTTCTTAGTGAAGTATAGTAACGTAGTTGGTACGGTAAATTAACTGTGGAACAAATTTGTTGAAACCTTTTCATCAAATTGGTTTTTCGGTGGCAAGGCTCTGTTATTTACATTTCTTACCTTCTTATCGATAAAAATGAACAAAAAAAATCACCCTCCATTGATAAAAGTGCCATTAGAAATCATTAAGCCATGTGCGTCGCCTAGAACGTGTACTGAATTTAGATCTTTCTTCTTTTGGTTTTATGTGTTTGAAAGCTCACAAAACATCATTAAAAAACTCATTAATTTAGTTCTCTATACTTCTCCGTTTGTAATGCACATTTATTCTCAGAGCTAAGTGTCACAATAAAGCTTATCGGGCTTAGGTAGAGGCTAGTTCTAGGGAGTTGTTCAAACTGCTTGAATTTGAAAATTTTGTGTGCAAGACCAGAGACGTGGAACTAGAAGAAAAAAATTCTGCCTCCTGTCCAGGCTTTAGAACCACTATTTCAGTGGACCTTGGCGCCGGCTCACACTCTGTCGCAGTTTTTTTTAGGGGGGGGAGGAGGGACAAGATTATATTAATTTTTCAGTGTTCAAAGCTCTTGGTTCCGGCTCCCCATCCCTGCACCAGCCCCACCTCGGCGTTCGGGTGGGTGGCTGAGCGAGGTTGGAGGGTCCTGGTGCTCAGAGGACCACAGCTGCATAAAGCTCATGTCTTCAAACTGCCATGATACTTCCACTATTTTTTGAGAGGATGTTAGCAATTTGGCAGGAGCACTCTCGAGCCTTGGAGTGCAAATAGCACGGAGATCGTTCTTATGGACGGCTTTCCTCGATCGCATGTCGTTGCGCAAGTCTTATGCTCGTTGGGTGTGCTTGTGGACACTGGCTTTTTCTCAGACTTCTTTGACGACATCGTTGTTCCGAAGGTAATGACGGATTTAAATGGAGCAAAGTTACTGAGCGATTTAACTCTGTATTTTAATACTTACTCTAGGTAAAGTGGGTACCTTCAATAAAGACTCTTGCCTACACCAAGACTAAAGTTCGCCTAATTAGAATTCTTTCGACTCCTTGCCTGTTTTAGACTAGCTTTGTACGATTTCATCTAAATCAACCTGTGTGGCTCTTCTATACCTCTGGTTTTATTCTGTTTTTTAATTTATGGTAATTTGACCGACTATTTTTGAAAGTAACCTCTTCTAGGAACCGCGTTTGAATAAAAGACGTAGATTGTAAACAAATGTCTATTCGAGAAAACTACGAAATTGTCCTTTAGTGTGAGAGCAGGTAAACGATTCGGTATATTTTAAAGATGGTTATTGTTCTGAACGAACGCACATGCATCAAGCGGTGGTGCTGACCTCTTGAAATCAGACTGAAATGAAGAAAAACACGAAAAAATCATGATTGATTAAAGGTTCATAAATTTTCTTACCGGGTAAAATATCAGAACTAGTATTTTATGGCCGCAGAATACCGGAGAGGAAACTTTGTTCTCGCCAGTAATGAATTGACAAAGGTAAGAAAAATACTAACAACAATAATTCATTGTGAAAACCGTCACGGTTTTACTCTTCTTTATAATTCACCAAGGATTTTTTGAGTGCAAATGTAGAGCAATTACGCTCGTAAACAAGGCCTCGGTTGTGTAGTGCTCGCTGCTTCCGAGTTGCATCGCTAGGTCAGCGGTCTGATCTAACTGAAATTGTCCCCTGGCTCATACATTGGACTCTGTCCTGTAGATTCTTTGGATGATGCTGGTTTTCTCCTAACGGAGTTCACCATGAGAAGTCAACATCAAATGTATGACATCTTCATTTGCTATGTTATGGGACCTCATGTTCTTGGTTTTATTTCCTTTTTTTTTTAGTGGAAGATGTGAAGATATTCGTCATATTTTGTGTCATGGTTCCTTTTCGTGGTCGATGTTATTTATTAGTTATTTTTGTTTTCTCCGGCTTAATCGGTTTGACTTCATCGTGGGTCCGAGATATTTTTTTATTAGAAATTGGACGCGGTAGTGGTACTACATTTGAATCTCTCTTCAAGCCTGGGACGTTTTCAAGAAATAGAATATTTGTTTTGGTCATGCGACTTTAAGAAATGGACTTGCTTGCCCGTATTAGCGAAAACAAACTGACACTAATTACTTGACTTCAAGACGTTCGTTTTTATTTTCTCCCACTGGATAGTTTCTTTTCCGAATGAAAGCGACCGCTTCGGGGCCGAGGGTGTTTCGTAAGCTTTTTGTAAGGCCTTTGGTTGTCCCTCAGCCGTTATCTTCCCTTAACGACCGACCAATGGAGTGTGTGATACGGACACCCCTGCTGCCCCTCCGCCCGCCTGCTTCCTGGAGCTTAATATTGGAGAGCAGACGTGGTACACGCTTCACGTCGATAGGACCGTGGCCCAAACTTTGGTTATTGTCGCGCAAACGCACATTTCGCTAACTATGTGCTATGCCAAGCTAAACATTTCCGCGGTTAATACACGAGGCGTGACGTTTCATTTAAAACAAGTCAAGCTTATAGGTTCTAAATTTTTTAACATGAGCTTACTGGAAATCGGGTAAAAATTTATTGTTTGAATTTCACTTTATTTTCTCGTTTCGTATATTTGTAGCTCTTCTGTTTTTTAGAAGAGCTACAAGATTTTCAGAACTGATTAAATATGATTCACTCATTTTCAATTCTTGAGTGAAATGTAGAAACCTTATCCAGTAGTTGGTTTCCTTTACGTTCGAATTATAGTTGCTCTAAGACAAGGTTTTTATAAATAATCTTGGTCAACCTGAGTTGGGGTAGCTCAACATCAAGTAGATTTTCTTACTATGAAAGGAAATTGGTGATTTAGCGATTAAAATATTTTCTCACTACTCGTTACAAAATTCCTATTCCTGTTCATACTTGTAGTGATGCACGTCATAACTGTTTATGTGCGAGTGAACAAGATAAATTCATATGCCGATACCATGTGCAACCTTGTGATAGAATGGTGTTTAAAGCTCAATAATAAGAACACCAAGTTCGTTTTGTTCGCACCGCTTGCTCTATTCTTGATCCGTGGTGTCAGTCGTGGCAAGGAGTGTCGATATCGATTTTAGATTAGTAATTGTATTCGGAGAAGATATGGGAGCGAGGGAAGAGCGCTTCGGGACTGCGTTGTCGGCGTTCGACTCCCAAAAGTGAGCTTTGTGCGAACTTGCCTTAGCGAGGTACTGAAGGAGAAGGTAGATCTGTGTGCGACGAGGACTGCAGCTCTTCCAGGGCTTCGTCTTTTTAACTTCCTATGCGGAAATGCAATGTTTTATTAGCGTCCGTTAGCTCCCAAGTCATTTTAGCATCGTTTGCGAACATTGTCCTGCCAGCTTCTGTCCGTTACATGAGGTTCCAAGTCTTTTCAGCTTCGACTTGCCATGCTAACTATGTCCTGTCGGATTTTGTCAGTTACGTGACTAGGCATTGCTCGCTGGAGTTGCCCACCCCTCAGGAAGTAACTTTCACCCTGTAATTCTGTTGAGGGAAACTTCTGTTTCCGTAGGTTCTATATTGTCCTGTGTTGTAATAATCCCACACTTATTCGACCGGACGGTACATGCCCAGATTTATTTGCCGAACCACAATCCTTGGAGCGAACAGCGCATTATAGACGTAGGGATTTAGTGGTGCGACTGCTGCCTTCAGTCGAGCATTACTTTATTGAGGTGCTGCTGTTTAGTTGTGTTAGTGCTGTGAAGATTGTTGGGCACCTAACTACAACAGGGAAATTTCATCATTAAATTCATGTGTTGTAATCATTCTTCGAGAATCATTACTAATTTTGTTCATATTTTATACGAAAGATCTTGTACCGTTCCGATTTTGTTCCTGCGTTAGAGTACGAAGTTTTTATTATATTACTTTCCTAATGTCTCAATTTCAGAGCGTCTGAAGTAATTGTTTCTGGAGATTTTCATCTCTCGCGATGTTCTCTAATCGATTATATCGTGCATTGATTGGGAAGTAGAAGACTGCTTCAGGAGCCAGTCCGTTATTTGATAAGAATGGCTCAAATGAAGCCGAGGTTCTGTTCTCTCGGCAAAGCTAAGCGGTCAGACATTGGTGCAGTATTTGGGAAGAGTATTGTGGTGCTCCGACGGCCAGCTTCTCTTGTGCGTTGCTCTTCTATGTTTACTCCGAAAAATGATAGTGTTATTGTTAGAGCTTTCATATCTAAGACACTTACATTGTTTGTATTCGTTCGAGAGTATCTTCCTGCTTTAATTTCATTATTTCTAATTTCATGAAATTCGTGACATTTCCTAGTATCAGAGAATTGTATGTTGTAGCTGCATTTACTTTCACGGTGAATAATACTGTTCTCCGTAGATGTTGAAACTTATTCCTGGTCTTGAATATTTCAACGTATTTTCGTTGTATTCCATTATTATGAGGACTATTTTCCTTACGCGTACCCAGCAAGTAATATGCCACTACAGAAAATGCCCTGGAAAATATATTCAGAGACGCGTACATATTGCTCGCCCTTCAGACAAATGACAGTCCTCGTTACTCAAGCCATGTGGAATCCACGCACGCAAATGCAATTGTGCGTGTTTTCTCTCTTTTCTCCCCATGTTTTTACGGGTTAAAAAATAGCGAGTCGTCGTCGACCTAAGGGCCGAAGCATGGGAACCCCTTAGCAATATTTAAAGAGAAGGGGCGCCGAGCCCTTCAGCTTTCCTTTTCTCGCGCGCGCCCCTGAGCGGCTCCCTCCCCTTCAGTCCTGGAGAACACCAACTTTGCGTCGATTAAAACTTTCTCCGAACGAAAAATGTGCTTGGCGTAGACGCAAATTGTGCGGTGTTCTTGCGTTCATGCATAAACAAATACAAAAGCCTAACTCGCTCACTTCAAATGCACGGGATTTTGTGCGTAGTGGGTTGTTGGTATTCGATATTAAAAGTTTTATATTTATCTTCATCCTGATGCGTTTGGGAAGAGTAAAAGACTTGGGTGTATAATAATACTTACATGAAAAATAAACAATATGAGTAACTGGAAAATATTCCTGATAATGCTTATCAATGTAACGTTTTATGGATTTTTGAAATGTTCCGGAGTATGAAAAATATATTTGAGTATTTTTTTTTGCATGAAACTGTTGGAAGCAAATTGAAAAAACGGTATTTGTATTCTTAGGACGTGCGTCAGACTACGGAGAAAGAAAGACTTCATTACTCGCATCCGTGAGCGACTTGTTCGGTGAAAATAATGCTTCTATTCAGACGTGACGAGTTGGTCTATTTTTACTGAATTAATTAATCAAGCAACATAAGTCTCTGATTCTATACTCTCGGAGCTTAAGAATGGTTGATGTTTTCCTGTTCACAATGCAAATAAAATGTAAATTTGTCGATTCCCTCTGCATAAACGCTTGAATATTTTAGGCCCTCGGGGCAGGGAGCGCCAAAAGAAATTGGTGTTTCGTTCGTGCTTCAGTTGATGTGCGATAATTTTGTTTATGGGAATCTCTTACCTTATTCTTTTTTGATTTTGTTCCATCATGTCATGAATTTGCATCATATTCTACCATCGAGAAAAAATCGTTCGATATTTTCATCATGTATTAAGTTGTAACACAGAGTTCCTCTTCCCGCTCTCTCTAGTGAAGGTGGCCTTTTACTGGTAGGAGTCGCGGGCCCTTTGCATTCATGTTCAAAAAAAGCTTTTTTTAAAACGTTAAGCAGATTTACTGGTACATTTTTTTGAGTGTTGCAAAAAATAACATACGTTTATTTAAATATAGATTGTGACACGCTTGCTGCTATCATCTACACCATTCCATTGAGAACTAAACTTACAAAAAAAATCATTCGATGCCCGCGATGTTTAGCCAAGAAACTATCCATGCTTATGATGGCTTAAAGAACGGACGTCTTCCTTCTCCCACCAACGCTCGCATCTAACTGCAGCAGAACGCTGCTTGACGCTCTTATTTATATCCTTGCTGCCCTCGTGCGGCCGACCCTCGGCTTGATATGGTAACCGAGTAGATTGTTTTTCTGTCCCTACATCTATTATTGTCCTTGTTACTGTATTTCGCTATTTTCTATTACTATTGCAGTTTATTTCTTGATTTCGTGTTTCCATTTATCTAGTGATTTTTGTTGTAACAGCCTTTATAATTTGGTATTTTTTATGATACGAGCCCACGTTACCTGCGTCGGCTACTGTTGGTTTTGGTTTGTTCCTATTACGCTGCTGGTGATGGTTCTCATGTGCATGCAATTAACGTATTCTTATTTAATTAACTCTCGTTCTCCAGTCACTTATGAAGCTCCTCCTCACACGTAATCTAATAATTTATTTATCTCTAATGACTGATATGGTCTTGCCTCATGGACTTCTTTAAAACTAATGCGTGCAGTGCATATATTTCCCACTTGGCTTTTTAGTAAGATTTACTATTTTCCATCGGTATTAGAGAATGTAATTGGTATTTACTTTTGCATGCTATTTTTTGTGTTTAACTGCTTCTATAGCTAAAAATGCACGTACGTTCCAGGTATTTTAAAACATGGCCGGAAAACTATTCTGAATTTGCCATCTAGGGAAATGCATTGACGCTTTTGAGCGCTCTCGTGTAAACTGGCCGCTTGCATATCTTGTGTTATTAAATGCACTTTAAATGATTTTAATTCAACTCCGTACTCAACATTCGCTTCTTCATTGTTTAATCATCGTGGAGCTCTGCTGGGAAGTTTTGAAAATCCTAACTCTTTTCTCTTGCCAACGATTACCATAGTGGCTGCTCTAGCTGCCATTTCCTGAAGACGGTAAATAATAAAAAATGATACCATAGTTTTAGTTTTCGTAAATGATTATCAACAATTTATAGAATATCTAAATTTTTAATTTATGAGCTATGCCTCTCGGATGAAACTCGTCAACGCTCTCGCAGTTATTGTTTTCGGCTGACGATTTCAATTTTTAAAGTAGGCCTACATTTCCACTGGACTTTCCTTTTAGGTTCAATATTCGTAGTAGATACGTAACCATATGTAAATAAAATGATCTTATAGAATGAAGAATTATTTTTAGAAGAGCAAAAATCGGTATGGATATATTTTCGTTGCACCTCCGTGGTCGTACGCTGCACGTTCTGCTCTGTATTCCGAACGCTCGAACTCTCCCCTCCGTGATACCTAATTTAATCGTAATTTTATGCAAGTGTTAATGTGGAAAGTAAGAGAAAATTTTTCCGTTTTTGGGTAAGCTTGCATTTTTTTCTGAATTTTCGTTTTAACGCTAAAATGGGGCGTAGTAAATAAAGGAGGCAAAAATGTCGAGGTTGCACCATGGGCTCATTGGGGAGGCGAGACGCGCAGTATCGCTGCTCGCGCTGCCGCCCAGCGCCCCTCGTTTGCATTCAAGCCTCAGTCGCTCTGTCGCTTTATTCCTGCGGGATTAATGATCTTATTGATTTTGCCTTCCCTGTAGCCCGCCCTGAGTGGGCGCCCAGTCCAAAAATGACTTCGAATGCGTCCAGCGAGCTCTCCCGACGGGGCTGCAATCCCCAGAGAGGTTCAGCAGAATGGGATTTTGCCTTGACGCATCTTGGGGACTAGGCGCTTCTTGCTGAATTGTTTTTGAAAACTAACCGAGACCTGTGTTTGTTGTGTCGGTCCTCTTCAGAGTTTAGAAGAGAATGGCCCCTGCTAGTTGTCCTCCGCCATATCAGCGATGATTGCAGGATGGTCCTATAGAAGGTCAATTTTATTTGATGAGTAGACTTTGTCTTTCACGATTCTCTGACGTAATAGGACAGGTTGCTGCATGTTCAATTTTCTAATAATCCATTGTATACAGTTCGATTTCCCTTTATTTTTGTAAATTTTCATTCCCTTCCATATTCGATACTACTGCTCGTACAATTTCAGAGAGGCTTGTTTGATCTAATCTTTCATCTTCAGTCGATCACGTGCTCCCATTTATTGAACTTCCGCTATCGGTTGCTGGACGTAATGACAGCGCTCATGTGCCTCATCTCTGGCTTACGGACGTAGCGTTTAGGTGTCATTTGTCTGAAGTGCGTTATCGATCTCTTCATTAAGTGTGTGCTTATTATTGTCTTTTTGCCTCATGCTGCGTAGTCCCAGAGTTGCGAGATAGTTTGCCAAGCTGATGTTATCGAGGCTGTTCGCGTGCCAAGCCTCATTTTCTAGATGTCGGTGAAAACAGTCGCCTAATTGTACTGTTATTTGCTCTTCCTGGCTTGGTTGTGCCCACCGTTGGCTGGAGGCATTGTATTCGTACTGACTGGCTTATTTCCGTCGGCTAAATGAGTTTCTTATGACCAAATGTACCGTTTTTATTCTGCTTCAGATATATTTAGTTTTATTAAATGGTTATTTGATGTCATTCTCCATATTTACGACTATTCCTGCTGTGCATTCATAGACTGGCCCGGTCAATTGTCAGATAATGAAAGCATGCGGTATGGGGATGACTTCCGTTGTGGGTACGTCAATTGTTTCAAGCTTGTCCGCCTTTCGTTTGCGAGCTTGCGCGAGTGCCCTTCGCTAATCTCACCTTGAATGTCTACTCCTACAAAATTTCATCAAATGTGGTTTTTCCATGAGATTTGCTATTTTGTATGTCTCTTTGTGTACTTTACTATTATATTTTTTATCCCATTGAACATATCAATACTTCTGTTCAAATTTCCAGGGTTGTCTATTGCACAACCCTACATTATCTGAGCTAATTATGTGGCTTATATTATTTAATATCATATTATTAGTTATTGTATGAGCCTTCAGTTATTTTACGTTATTTTCCATTTTGATGACAGCTTTTTCCGTTATCTCCGATCGCCTCATCTGTATCGTGCTCCTGGTGGTCAGATGCATTGTTTGTCAGTCTGTTCGCAGGTAATAAGACTCTCTGCTCCTCGATTTCATTCACTGGTATGGCCGACCTGTGAATGCATTTGACTGACCTTCTTTTCCGCTGCTGGAGCTGTGTCCGTTGCCGCTGAGCTGCACCCGTCTGTGGTTTGTGTCCAGGATGACGTGGGAATTTTTTTATTCTTATGAATATTTTTTAGAGCGATTTACGAAGTGTACATTGACCCGATTTACGTGTCATCGATTTCACAGTAATCTACCTAAGCAGCACTTTATTGTTCATGTATCTCTAGTTTAGTGCTCGTGAACATTACCATTTATTTGAGAATATTCATTTAAAAATGCCCCTACTCACGACCGTCAAGATAATTTTTACATTTTGCTTCACAAATGGGCTTTTAGAATTCCTTCTATTTCTCTGAGAAATACTCGTGCCTTCCACAAACCCTGTAATGCCTTCTTTGCATTCATTCTTCCAGCCCAGCTCTCATTTTCTCTCATCTTGACCGCCCAGAGGTTTGTTTCTCGTTATGGCCGAGCGCCTCCCCTCGCTTCTTTATTTACTTCCTATTTATAGAACAAAGAAAAGTTCTCTCGACCCTGTCTGAATATTTTTAAGCGCTTGCAGCTTTTTTAATGAAAATTTGTACTTTGTGTTCTCACTGAATCATTTACGTATGGACAAAGCTTAGATATTTTTTGAAGGCTTACGAATTTCAACTATTGATTTCCTTGTGGTTAATATTTGAATGACGTGATAATTTGATTGACTTTCAAGCGGTAGTGTGTTTCACAATGCAACGAATCCTGTAAGTGGATCTTTATTTCTATTTTATTTTAAGCTCATTATTTCATACTTTTACTTTATTCGTGTTTCAATTTCCATATGTTAGCTCATTTTTTTCTTGCTAAAATATTTTTACCTTGAGTTTCTTTTCGCTCTTAAAACCTGACCCGATTATGTTCTTTCCCTGAATGCTGAGAGTGCGCCGCTGGGGCCGGCCCGGGCGCCGAGAGAAGCTGTCAATATTACTAAATCATTGGAGCCTTTGATTCAGGCTCCTTCCAAATTAATGGCCGTCACTTTAGCCAGCACCGCTCCTAAAAATTCTTCCAAAAATTGTCCCATGAGGTTTACAAAAATCGCTCGTGCGTTTGAAAGAAAAATATCGAGCTACATTTTTTTTTGCTCGAAGCGGAAAGAAAGCGAGCGCTTTGAGTTTAGCGTTGCTCTTGCGAGGTTATATCCGGTAAAGCAAAGGCCATTCCTTGCATTTTGTTCGCGTTTTGCTTTTTTTAATAATTTGTTCTCGCCCGTGGCTGCTACGCATATGTGAAAATTTCTCTTCAAATATTAAAGGGTTTGTTGAGGGACAGCTCATTAGCGTGACTGACGCCGTGGCTTATTAAAGTAATGCACGGAAAATAGTCGTTTTTTATTTCATTTTGCGTGGGAGTAAATCTATTTCGTGGCACTTAAAGAGCGATGATGTGTTTTACACGGCGCTGCAGAGTTAAAATTGTGCTATGTATATTTTTTCACAAGGTTCTATTGTAAAATTTGTTCATCAGTGGAAAGCTTAATTTCTTTGTAGGTTAATAACATCATAGCATTTTTTCATTGCTGCTTCATGCATTGCCCACGTGGCTTCAAATTTAAGTGTCGAACAAAGAAATAAGCGAAGTTTAGCTCATTCTTTTGTCATGCTGCATAGACCACCCACCTTGTGTCTTGTTAGGTCGGGTGGCTGTTCATTTTTAGTTCTTTTCACCCGATTCAGAAATTTATCATGGACTGGCTAGAACAATTTCCAAATGCTTAGCGCCTGTCTGAAGCATCTGATATGTTCACGAAGCTGTGTGAAGTCGAGCTGCTACGTAGGATTTCCAATTCAATAAGAGCTTTAATGACGTGCAACCATCGGGTAGTCCATGGCCCTTCCTATGTCACTATTTATAATCAAGACATTTGCGTGATGAATCTGTGAAATGAGCGCGAGAGTGAAGTGAAAACTAACGTTTCTGGTATTACGCTCGACTTATAGAATTTGATACTTAAGCCCGGCTAAAATGCTGTTACGGATTTAGTTACGAATCTCTATCGTATTTTTGCACGACACGTACCAAAGATAGGTTATCATTGCGTTCACTTGCAAATATAATCGAGCCATAAAATGCTCTAAAAATGAGTGTGCACGCCTACGGATTGCGTCCATCGATGTTCGTTCCATAAAAGATCCGAGTCACGAACATTCATATGTTAGGAACAGCCCATCAGAGTGTCATGGATTCAGCGTATGATCAGAACCAAAAATTGGTGTGCAGACTTGCAGTGCGAGGAGGGCTCCACTCCGGTACTTAGCATTCGGTGGAGGGCCGATGATCCTGTTACTGAGGGGCCACTTCAGTACCATAGATCCGCCACATGTTCCAAGTCTGCACCGGAGTTTCGAGTACCCATCTGAATTCCATGTGTCTGGCTCTGGTGCATTATCCTTTGCGAACTATGCAAGGTAGATTGGTTTTTCCCTAGTTTAGTTTTGCATTTCTTTAATTCCGTTGCGTATGTTATCTTTTCATCCCAGGTGTGATACACGCTTCTTTTTTGTGCGTGTTTCGTCATTTGCTCCTCATTAGTCGCCAAATTCTCGTGCGATTTGTTTATTTAATTTTTATTTCTTGCTTTTATGTTGTTTAATAGTTAAATTGGTACGTATGTTCAGGCTCATCTTCATTTTTCTTCCTTTTCGAAAACTTGTTTTTTACCGTAATTTGTCACCGATCTTTCGCTATTTCTATGTCACATATCATTTCTCGCTAACCCCGTTAATGGTGTGCATAATCACCAATAGTTAGAATGAACGGAATAAGTTTGGACGTTCGTTTTCGTTTACGCAGCTAATCTCCTGGAGCTGTATGAGCGATTCCCTGTTCCCCATCAACCGTTGAGGACCGTGCGCTTCGCTCGGCAACTCTCCTCCACCCTTGTTATTTATTTGCGGTGCAAACTCCCTCCCCCTCCTTCCTCTTCCTGCTCCTCCCTGCCTTCTATTTATGATCCAGACGCCGGATTCCTACGACAGATCTTTTGGCGCTCCAGAGGGATTCTTGATGTTAGACGCTTGCGCTCCTCAGAGGCAGCTCCTGCATAGCGTCCATCGCTCCAGGTTACTGCAGGACCCGGGTGTTGGTTGTGAAGACATATCCTTCTTTTAGTTAATGCGTGAAATTTTTTTTTCTACCTTTTGACTCTGATTTGACTATTGTTAAAAACGGACACTCTTGTAAGCCCACCATGATGCTCTTTACGTTCTTGTTAAAGAAGTGTTAATTTGAAAAGCGTGAAGGCTTCGCGGTTTATAACAGAATTCCTTACATCACCGCTAATCTGTGTTCATACCTTACGTGTTTGGAATTCATGTGTTTATTTTCTAGAGATGCTCCTCCTCGCTGTGCGAGACCATTGCTTTAGCCTTGGATCTCGTGTTACAGAGTTGGGTGCGTTCTTCATCTCAGGAGACTTGGTCCTCCTGATGTTAGGATTCCTCGGCGCTCTCATGGCTAAGTTTGTTCTCCCCTGGGCCCCTTCTTGGGCGGTCCTGCTCGAGAAAGCACACCTGCTAGTTAGTCCTGCTAGTTAGCCCTGCTCGCATGGTCGTAGCGCAATGGTGAACTTGACGAATGAATCAGAATTTCGATGAAATGCGGGCCGGAAGGAAGTTTTCTTACTTTAATTGTAATGGAACTGTACGGGATGGACTTGTACGCTCGTATCTTGATCGTCAGCCCCGTGACTCCGTTTAACCGTGTCCTGTGAGGACACTTATTTAGATACATTAGCTTACGAGTGCATGATTAAGAAATAAATTCTTAGGTAATTCAAGTGTTCACATTGCTCATCAATCGATGGACAAAAACTGCCAAAATATTAAGACTGTTTTCGTAAGTATTTTTAGATTAGCCAGCATATTATGACACACATCAAAGAGTTTGACGATAGTTAATATCATCGAGGACCTCCCGGAGCTCCTTGGATGCACCCTTCGAGCTGTGCTCACTACTGGCGATGCCGTGTTCAAACAGTATTTCTCCTGTTCTAATTTTTGCCCATGTATTTTTTCTGAAATATTTTCACGACCGTAAAAAATGTTCCTCCACATCTAGTTCTTTTTCAGGCGTTTATTTTTGTTTTTCTCTTTCAGATGAGTTATTGAACATAATGCGTTTGCGTTTTCTTCATAATTTGAGGATTGGACTCGCGCCCCTCGTTTCCCTTAAGAAGCTGAATTCGACCCGCCCTTTTCTTGACCCACGAATGAGAGGGTGAAAGCCTCCCTTCCTCCTTCCCCTTCCTTCCCCTTCCTTCCCCTTCCTTGTCGAGCACTCAGCCCCGGCATGGACGGTTATCTTGTCGCTCCTGAAGAGCCTTTGTTAAGGGCGGCGTCGCCGACATGTGATGGCTCCTCTGCAGCTCAAGTCTCTTGTAACGACTTGAGAGAGACACACATTTGACGCTGCGGTGACGGGGGGCCGCGGCCCTGCTGGCATTCTCTCTCTTTCTCTCTCTTGCCTTCTTTGGGTTCTTCCACCTCCTCCCTGCTGCTCGTTCTGGTTCACTTTAGCTGTTGGTGGCCCTCATTTCAAACTCATAATTTCATTTTTTTGCTCGGCTTCGCAGTCTTCATGTTACAGCCTCTTAATATTAGAGCTGTGTAATTTTTCATGAAACATTCTTTTTTCTTAGTTAAATTCGTCGTTGGGTTTGGATTACAGTTGGAACTTCATAAAGGTATATGATGCTCTATTTGTATTTTACCTTCGTGTTCTTAATATGATGTTGGAATGCACGGACCTCGTTATTTATCTTGCGATTTTGATTTCTGTAACAGTTCCATTAAACTCCACCACTTTAGGTTATCATTTTGAAAAACTGTCTTTGTCTTATTTTTCGTTTCTTTTTTGTCTATCTTCTGCTCATAGCTATGCATTTTTATTATGCATGGCTATAGTCTTCGTTTAAGAATTAACTAACCATGTAAGGGTTGTACCACGGGACTGGCATGGGTTGTTTTTCACTCATTGTCTATGAGTTCATTAAAAGAAAGTGAGGGTCCGCTCAATTGAAAGCTGTATCTGCGTATCAGCTCATTCCATTACGCCATCAATCGCGTGTGCTTTTCAGGAACGGAATTTTATTGATGCATGTGCGAAAGAGAGAAGACAAGAAGTATGAGTTTCTTCTTGAAGTGACGCGCGGCGGTGGAAGTGCATCTGCATTCCAGAACAGTTTGAGATTCTGTTGCGTTAAAATTACATGTACCGTTCATACATTAATTTTTATTTAAAAGATGAGCTCATGCTTTATTGTATGTTGTATAACATCATTACTGACAGTTAATAAATTTGGTGAGATCAACATCCTCATTGGGAGCAAAGGGACTTGGGGTTGTTGGATTGATTTAAATTGCTGTACCGTTCATTCGCAGTGGTGTAAATGGCGTTGCAAGCGAAATGAGTTATTAGTGATTAGTGCTTGCTTTAGTTAAGCTGCTTCTTGTTTATGTACATTCACGTAGTTATCCTGTCGCTTTGGTCATCTGTGTCAAAATACTTGTATTTTTAAATGCATGATTTTTTTAACTTTTTTTGGCAGATTCCGTTGTTAAATTACTAGGTTGCGATACATCGCGGGTTGCTGAATTCCAAGCATTGTCTGCTTTTAATTACATTAGTAAAAATTTGTATGGCATGGGAACCTATTATATTCTACGACTTCATTACATAGTGACGAACCGGCTTAATTTTCTTTTACCTATGATACGCTCAGCTGAACACTGTTTTAACGAGTGTTTTTTTGGCAGTTTTGAGTGTGAATTTTTGGTCGTGAAATGAAATGTGAGCGGCGGTGCCGTGTGGGCCTCGTTCACTGAACAAAAAATGGGCCATGCAGAGAAACTGCTTCCCCGGGCGATCGTTTACCGACGTAGCTTGTGAGGCAAAGTTTCCTTGGAGACATTCTTCGGGCGCGTTAACTCACCTTCGTACGCCTGCTAATCGTCAACGCTTCCATCTCTACGTTCATTATCAGCTTCCGCCGCTGGGTGATTAACATCCACCACCCAAGAAAGGAACGTGGCAAGGGTGGAGGAATGGTGGAGGGTGTGCGAGGGAAATGGGTCCGGGGAGGGTCTGAGAATGGCTTTCAAGGAAGGGGATTTCTCGGCGGTTAAGAGCTTCCTACTCTTGACTGCTCCGGAGAATTTCTAAATTACGAGACTTTTCCTTTAGCACTTGAATTTCTCCCGATGCTCACACAGTTTTCTTGTAGGAATTTCGAAATGCTGCCAAGCGCAGCATGAGCTTACTGTACATGCGGTCGCAGCTTTGACATTTTCGCTCGTGTTACACTCGTGCACGCTTTCTGCTGCTGCAGGTTCTCGCAATTTTTCTTCCGACTTAGCATTTCGTTGTAACGCATTGCAAGCGCTTGTTTGTCAGAAAGCGCAGTAAATTTTCCTGAATAATACCGTGAAACTTGGGGCTACTTTAATGCAACATTATTTTGCGTATCGACGAGAGAATATTTTATTTGACTTCTTCCGAAGCAGGGCAGAATCAAGGTGTTAGTTATTCAGCCAAAAGAAAACTACTTTTTTTGCACGTATTTTTTGCAGTCATTTGATTGCAGTTCAGCTTTTGATTCTTCAACCCACGTGGGGACTTGTTTATCAAAATCGACTTGAGCTTGAATTTTTATTTTAGTTTGAAATTTGAGTTGGTATTTTCCGATTAATATAGAATTCTGTTGCAAATATCCTCACATTTCACTCGCGCCGTGTCAACCAGTAAATGTGCGTCAAACCAGCAGACAGAAAATAATATTTTGCCGGATTTATGTCGAACACGGTTTGCCAGGTGTTGCAGATAAATACGTCGTCACCATTTCGTTGATGTTGATTTCTTGCATGTTAACCAAAGGTGCCGATCAAAAACAATGAATATGAGGCGAGTGTTCTGCCATGACCAGTTGAGTTGTAGGGCGTTTGCATATTGCATTCATGTTCTACAGTTCCATTGGAGTACTTTACAATATGGTGAATAGAGTGGCATCCGGACTTCAATTGAACCTATCGTGAATAATTTAATCCCGTAATTTGTTGCTGAATCGTTGCGTGAGGAGCTTTAAAAATACGGTTGGCGCATTGCGCTGCGCGAGCTGCTGCGAGACGCGAGGGGTCTGGGCGCCGCACTCCAGCGATGTCGAGTTTCCTTATCGCGGGTGGTGATGCGTACTTATTCCATCACAACTGGTGACGCTTGCTTTTCCCGTCACTTCTGGTTATGCGTACTTTTTCCCATTGCCGTATTGACTCGTACTTCTTCCACCTCATACTTCTTCAACCTCATACTTCTTCCACCTCATACTTCTTCCACCTCATACTTCTTCCACCTCATACTTCTTCCACCTCATACTTCTTCCACCTCATACTTCTCCCACCTCATACTTCTCCCACCTCATACTTCTCCCACCTCATACTTCTCCCACCTCATACTTCTCCCACCTCATACTTCTCCCACCTCATACTTCTCCCACCTCATACTTCTCCCACCTCATACTTCTCCCACCTCATACTTCTCCCACCTCATACTTCTCCCACCTCATACTTCTCCCACCTCATACTTCTCCCACCTCATACTTCTCCCACCTCATACTTCTCCCACCTCATACTTCTCCCACCTCATACTTCTCCCACCTCATACTTCTCCCACCTCATACTTCTCCCACCTCATACTTCTCCCACCTCATACTTCTCCCACCTCATACTTCTCCCACCTCATACTTCTCCCACCTCATACTTCTCCCACCTCATACTTCTCCCACCTCATACTTCTCCCACCTCATACTTCTCCCACCTCATACTTCTCCCACCTCATACTTCTCCCACCTCATACTTCTCCCACCTCATACTTCTCCCACCTCATACTTCTCCCACCTCATACTTCTCCCACCTCATACTTCTCCCACCTCATACTTCTCCCACCTCATACTTCTCCCACCTCATACTTCTTCCATACTTAGGCCTTCGGGACCCCTCAGGGGGTATAGGATAGGCAATAGGGTTAGGTTAGTTAGGTTTATCGATCATATGCTATGGGGACTAGTGCCCCCAGAGGAATACTGCTAGGCTAACTCAGATTTTTTAGATAGGCCTTTGAGAGTTCTATCTTTCGTGCCCACTTTGCTTCTCTCCGCCTTCATACCTTCTTTACTGATCACTCATTATCTTTTCTTCCTCTTCTTAAGTTTCTGTTTCTATGCGTAGGGGATTTTGTGTGGGATCACACCTTATGCATAGATTCCCTGTTCTCCTTTCTCCATACTTAATGGTCCCTTTTCCTCCGGTGCGAGATAGTCTGCGCTACTGAAGTAATGTTATGCTTACTACTATTCTTATACCTATGGCTTTACAGCTAGTGACGCATACTTTTTCTGTCACAGCTATTGATACCTACTCATCCCTCACTGCTGGTGACTTATACTTTTCTCCTCACTGCTGGTGACGCGGACTTTTCCATCTCAACTATTTTATCATATTCACCCGATAACAGGTTGTAATTCTGACGCCTCTCGTCTGAACCTGAGGGCCCTCACCCTGCGTCGCACAAGGCACACAAAAGGTTGCGCTCGTCACGCAGAATTGAATGACAGAAACTTTCTGTTTCGCAGCGCTAGCGGCCCCTGACACGCAACATTTCCCGCGCTCCAAACGCTTAAGCTCCGAAACTTTGCCTCGCAGAATATTTTCAAAATATTTTTGAGATCGGCTTGTTCACATGCTGATGTATAATGCCATGTTGATGTACGGGAAGTGTGTCATGAATTGAAAGTATTTTTTTCTTACCTGAAAGTCGATTGAACGTTTTAATTATTTCTGTGTCAAAACCCTGTATTCGTCGTATGGATTTGTGAGAAAGTCTACAATTTTCTCAGAATGGATTTGATTATGAGGTACATTCATATCCAAGTTTTGCCCGAAACTTTCAACTTGAAGCATGTATACAGTGTTACTCACCTCCGCCTAGTGTGTCCAATTAGCGTAAATTTCTTTCAAACGTAAGGCGCTTGAGATGAAGGCTGGCTCTCAGTGAGCCGCCGATGACTGCAAATTCTGGCCGTTAGAGTTACTTTCTCCTGAGAGACACCAGACGAAGTGTGAACGACCGGGAAAATAAAGTGTTTCATGTATTACCCTAGCTTTTTTTATCAGTGAGACATCGAACTGGAGTACATCTGAGTCCAACGTTACTAGGGATTTTCAAAGTCGTCAGCCATTCCAAGTTGATACCTGAATGCAAAACACTTTATTATCTAAAAATTCCCTAATTGGTCGTTGATAATATAATTATTACTGCTTATCAGTAACGTAACTGTTGATTATTCTTCTGAGGCGTACACTTAAATCTCTATAGATTAAGATGTGCATTCTAAAGGAATCATTCATGCAGGAAAATGTGGGTATGTTTTGCACCTGCATCCAGATGGGTTGCTGTCTCCGAAGGTGTCACGCAGCGGATGAGCTATGAGCTATCTATTGACTTGCGTGTTTCTGGTAATTATCGTTGCTGGCGAAGTTCATTCAAGATTTTCTGCTGTTAAAGCAAGTTTAAACGGGCTATCCTGCTCAGTTCTCACGTTATTTCAATACTTCCAAGTTTAGTTTGTAAAACTGAAATGGCGAATGCAGGCGCGAAGTACGTTGCAGTGGTCGTAAAGTTGTCCAAATTAACTTAGAGTAGCTCTGCTCATCGTTTAATTTTTATAATCTCGCTAACTTGAACTCATCCTTTGCAGTAGCTATCAGGGAACCAGAGGCTTCCTGGGAACGAGCCGTAAATGCTTGAAATTGCGATTTTCAGAAGAAGAGACGGTTTTAATCGGCCATTTTTGTTCTTATCAGATGGTCGCAATGCAGTGTTATCGTTGCCAGTTCTGCCACCGAGCCGCTGCACGCTCCCGGCACAACTTAATTCAGGCCCACAAGCTACGTTTCTGGAGCTGCGATATTTTGCATTATTGGCACGACTTTCTAGACTCGCTGCCATTTTACTTCTAGCAGCCTAATTTCCATCTGCCTATGAGTAGGTCTATATGCAACTAGCTTACAGATGTTTCTTTACTTTTCTAAATCTTTGAATTTTCATGTTTATATGATACAGAGCTGCGCGCAGTTTTGAAATTAAAAAGGGCATGGACTATAGGTTTTTTTATTCTATTAGTGTGACCTGGCTGTATTTCATCTGATGCAACAGTGCAGAGCCCTCTCTCAACATGGGCTCAATGAAACGCCCCTGCCGTGGAAATACATGGGTCACAAGCACGCGTTACCGCACTCTCATTTAATACGAAGTGTTCATGAAATGTCTCTTTGAAAGTAGCGTAACAAGGTGGCGAAGAAATACATTTGCGTTGTTTGTTAAAAATATTGGAAACTAATAGTGCGTTATCGAATTAACGCTTAAGGGGCGATTTTACTGTGATAGCACGGCATACAACCGTTGTTATGAACGTAGTTTGTGACGACCCGTTTGCTGCACTTTAATTTCGCTGCATGAGAAGTTATCATTTTTGAAAGTAATGAAAACAATTTAGACGTATAGTTGTTTAGGTGATTCTTTATTGAGAACAAGAGCGTTTCTATTGAACCAGAAAGTTATTATTCGTTGGATAGGCGGGAAAACCGAATTTTTATAGGTGTCGGGACTAGTCGACTGTGGTGGGAACTGTCGAGGCAGCAGATGGGAGTAGCAGTGGACGTGCTAATTTTTGGGGGCTCTGCAGCTTAGGGCAGAGAGGAGCTGCACCCGCGATGGTGGGGCTGGACTGCGATGTTCACCTGGGGAGAATAAGGGGGGAGGGGGTGGCCACATGGTGGCAGTGAAGGATGACTGCACCTGTGATCTCTTCTTATAGGCTTTGCAGTTTATATTCGCATCTTTGTGTTCGAAAAATGTAGTTTATACAAGCGGTAGCGTAACACCGTCGGCATGATAAGTTGCATAATAGTCAAGGTGGTTGTCAATTCTGCACCACAATGAACCGTTAAACACAACTGAGCCCGACGTTTGTGAAGATGCAATCCGAAATCTTCATCTCACTGGGTACATGAAAGCGGTTACGGATCAACCATCTGCCAGAAACGGAGGACTGAAGCTAAAGAAGTGCGAGGTTTACTACCATGGATAGTTCAGTCGGTGCCATGAACCGGTCACTGGAGACTGTACGGACCGGTCCACTACCATACACGAACCGTGGGCTGAGAACCATCGCTGTGGAGAGGCCAAGTGTACACACGTGCTGGCGAGTCCTGAGCTGGTTTGAGAGGAGGGCAGCAGGGGGCCGGGCTCTGTGTGTAGAAGCGGGGGGCTGCGTCGAGGAGTTGTGAGGGGGCTCTGAATGCTTGATGGGCAAGTGTAGGCGTTAGGGTGCGTGCTGGGTTGAAAGTTTGCTCTAGCGAGAAATTCTCGCGTCCGAAATGCTGGACGGCGCTGATGGAACTCACTGGGCAGAGTTTAGAAGCGGTGCAATCTTTTCCGCTTCGTATGCGCCTAGGTAGGGGTCGAGATTTGCAGATAAAGTGAATTTTCCAGCTTTTAGAATGTTTAAAATGAGAACCCAGCGTGCTTAAAATTGTTACGAGTAGCAAGTTCTTTGCCCTGAAAATTGCTGATTGTGCCTGTCATGGCACGCTGATAAAACTAACACATCATCTGGGTGACCGTGTCTATGTCATGGTCTTATTTTTACAGACTGCTCTGGACTTACTGTCGGGCATTATTTTTGCGTTTTTGCTTCTCTTTCTTTCCTGTGAATGAGGCCGGCGATGTGTGAAAGTGACCTCATGCGTGTTTTCGATGTATCATGTCTACTTCTTACTTTAGTTTTTGTGGCGCTGAGATCTTCCTGGTATTGTAAAACGTTGCTCCTAGCAGATGTGATACTTTTATATAATGTGAACATATTATTCAGTCAATCATTTGGATTTATGTTTCTCTGTGTTTGGGGCTTAGCAGGATGCCTGAGCTTCACTCGAGAGTCCTACTGATGGTGTCTATCGTTCGTTGTTAATATACATACTAAAGGTACTGGGATCCTAGCGTATCCTATCACTTATCCACACTACTCATCGCCGCATGAGTACAACTGATTTCAGCTCTAAGTTTTACGTTTAAATTCTTAGTCGAAAGGACTCAAGTGTCCTTGTTTCATTTTGCATTTTTTTCAGCTAAGCTTATCAACTTGTATGTCTTGACTCTTTCATGCTCATGAGACATGAGGGCCGTGCCATCTCAGATACTACACGGTGCCGCCTAAATGAAGTAAGGACAAAACGTTTAGCGTGAAAAAATTTTATTGAATGCCCCTACACGCTAACTTGAACGTTTTTTAAACTGGCCCGCGATTGCGTAGGGATAGCTATGAAGGTGCAGTGTAGAATGCGACAAGCACATCTGATGAGGGTTGTCGAGTGAGATTTTCTTTTGCATAACTATGTGAAAAGGAATCCTAATTTGTGAAGTACGGAAATGAATTGAAATGAGAAACGCGGTGTAGAACACCCGCTGGACACCAAGAGTGGAGCTGTGTGCGGGAACGCATGCGACGTGCTGGCGCGTATTCTGCTGATGGCGGGGCAGGCTGGTGTGGGCAGTTAGGGCTGCAGAAGTTAGCTAAATTTTCTTGCAAGTTTCATGGTAAGAGCCTGATATCCCGGCAGGGAGACGACGGATCTGTAGCAGCGAGATTTCCTTTGAACCAAACTCGGCAGTAGCTTTCCCCACCCCCGACCCTGCTTCTCTTTCTCTCTGTTGCCTCCAAAAATCACGGAAGCTTTACCCAAAAGCTCGTATTGCTCAAACTTGCCTTCCTGGAAAGACTTCTTTACGTCGTTTCAATCTTTAGCTTTGGGGTCGAACTTCTGCATGGAAGGATTTTTCCCTTTTTATTCAAACTTGTTGACTAGTATGCGCTTTCTTATGCGGTATTTTTAGATTTATTTCATGTTGTTGCCTTATATTCAGGTGGCATTTTTTCTTGCTGATATTCGAGGAGTACAGTGTTCCAGAGCCAGCTACCGATTGTGCATCCTAAACGTCAGTGTCGTTTGTCTGATTTGTTGTTCATTTTGCTTTTCGACGTGTGTCTAAATGAGCGTCGTGTGAGCGCAAATTCGATCCTGCAGGTATGAAACTAAAATAAACTATTTGTCTGTTTTTTTTACGACCCAATTCTGATGCGTTGTATGTTTTGAATGCCTACAAATTCGGAATAACGGGCTTCCGTCTCTTATGAGACAAGCAACTCAGGAACTTGTACGTTGTTTTTCGTCATTTACTATTTGGATTGAACGTTCCTGAACCGAAGATGTCAAAGCTGTTCAGCTGCCCAAGGACTCCCTTCTAGTGGATAAATCTTCTAAAGCTGTAAATCTGTAAGAATATTAACTCCCATTTCCCATGAAATATATTGGCCGATAGACTTCTCACACACATTCATTTAATTTTCCTATGACTGAATATTGTGAAGATTGGATTTTATGTCTTACTTGATAGCATATATATGCATTTTTTGAGCTGTGGCACATTTTGCGATCCCTTTTAGTATCCTCTTATACTCTGGCGAGTGTGTGGTTTATTGTTCACTGCTGCAAACTTCTATTCATGTTTATCCATGTTACGAATTCTAATTCGTCAATGAAATGTTACGATCATTGATTATAATTTTTCCATCATATCTTGTTTTTCTTTTACTGGTAATTCGAAGATATGCCACGTTATTAGCAATGCCAACAGAGTGTAATTAGCAGGGTTGCTGTTCAAAGGTACCTGAATTGGAGCTAAATGATCTCTGTACATAAATTAGCCTAGCCTTGAATGTAGAGACAAATTTTTGATCATGTTACTGTTTCAGGTTTCTACTGTCACTTTCAAATTGATCTTGTCATTTCTGTTCAGTTGATGTGCAAATTTCTCTCAAAAAATAACAATCAGTTATTCTTTCCAAGTGACACCGACGGGCGTGAAGTGCACAGTCGGGATCGTATAAGTCTGACATGTGACTCGCAAGCTTGCTCTTGCTTGGTATGTGTCGTTTCTATTGATACATTTCTTATTTGCATTCATACCCTACAGTTCACAAAGCTTACGATGGGCAAATAACTGTCCATGCGCAGGATCAAGCAACTGATACCAGCTTGGATCGGCGATAGATATCCAAAGTCGGCGGAAATATCGAAACAGAGACAGACTCGGTGGACTGGACTGTCATGTTGGGCGATACGCCCCGAGTTTATCTTAGGGTCAATATTGTTGAGATTCATTGCCTGTGTCCGTGGATCTTCAGCCTCTCCGGATTCCTAGTCCATTACCCGGGACTCGGATCGTCCGGAATGCCACCTGCTTCCCGGATCTTGAGCGTCCGGAATTGCGGATCGCGAGCTCGGGAGTTCTGGCGAGCGATTGTCTGCCAGCGACAGCGCAATTAAAAGCTTTTGGACCCTGCCAATCAGGGACTCTCGTGGCACGCCTGACTTGACTGCCGCACTTGTCTTTTTAGCTCTAAATATCACTTTGTTGTGAGTGCTACCGCGGTTCATCGATGACCTGATCTCTCTGTGGTCGTAACCTAAAATGCACCCACCGTGAAATGTTCGATTATGACTCTAAAGCTCTCGTTGATCCAGACGTGAAGCGTTTCATCAATTGTACATTAAATATAAAACTTTTCACTATGATACTACGGTATCGGCTTGAAAAATACGATTTCTTATCGTTGTACAATTCAGTGTTGGTAAATTTGTGTATTGTCCTGTTAACGATCACTGCCCATGTGGCCGGCGGTACATTCACACGGTCTGTGTAATCGTCATAGACCGCACACATGACTGCAACAACCGTGGCATCCACATTTATCGACAGAGACGTATGTGAAACCCGTAATTTTTCAAGGATTCAGTCATTTTTCAATGAATGATCTGAGGTTCGCACAAAAATTACGCTAACTGTCCCATATTGATCTGACGTCATATTTTTTTAATTGATATGAATATCCCTCATCAAGGACTAAAATTTATGCTTCAATTATCTCTTCAAAATGTGACTATAGAATCAACCCGACACCTGACGCACCAACAACAAACGGTGTACGGACCTTGCACTGAGCGTCGTACATTCGGTGTTTGGTGTCCTTAGTTATGCTTAGGGAGCACTGTTTACTAGAGGCTGCTCTGGGTTTTATCCTGAAGACAACTCAGTTGAAAGTCCCCTTGTTTTTCCCCTTCTGTTGCTCTCTTGCGGGAGTGCCCTGCGGAGTGTATGGGCAACATCCCGCGTGAATTATGTCTTAGTTTTGTGGACCATCTTCAATTTTTATTGAGCCTGAAAGTTGTTGTCATTTTGTATGTCACAGATTGTCATGGATATGTGATATAAAACGCATTTTCAGTATAACATATGTTATAACGTTATTGTTACAATGATTTAGTTCCAGTAGGTATTCAATTTATGAAAGTATATATACTGCAACTGTTGTTGTTTGGGCTTAATTTGTAACAAACCTTCATTTTGACGCTATTTTTAAATGGCAAAGTCATTGATAATACCTTACTTTACCCAAAATCCTCGGTTTTATGCTTGCACAGATCGTGCTCATGTGTGTATCTAAAATAACGCCTATGCACTTACCTCTATGTAGCATGATCAACTTGCTCTTCTTGAGCCAAAGCGTAATTTTCGGGTTCTCTCCGACAGAGCCTCAGAGTTTCCGTTGATTTCCCTGGCAAGCAATTTCTGCACCACTTCCATTTTATTCTGCTAATTAATTGCTCCCTCAATTGTTATTGCAAGGCATTAAGTGTTTTTTATTATTTCATGAGATAAAAAATTGGCTTCTAGACCCTGCGTGTAGCAGAAAGAAGGTATATTTTACTTCAAAGCAGTACCGCTTGAGTGGCACCTAATTTTTATTTCTGCTATGTTTTAGGGAAGTTCTCTACATTATTTGTTTGGTTATTTCCGTTCTGCCGTTTGGGAATTAACCCAAGTCGGACGGTTTGGATGCTTACATGAGTGTTTTCATTTAATTTTTCACTTAATGGATATCTTTGAACATTCCTTTGATGGCATTTCGGCTTTTCTTGATAGCATCATTTCGTCTTGAATTGAGCGATGACATCGTGCTGTTGCAACTTTATGTGGACTTGAGCGCAGCCTTTGCTCGATTTCAACGAATCATTCAATGGGCTGTAGTTGGGGAACCCGTGTACTTGTCTTTGTCCATCAAAAGGACCTGAGGGGAATCCACGTTGCGGCCACGTTGATCAGGTGAGGGTGTGAGGATCAAGCTCCTGGAACTCCTTGCATTCTCTGTGCGGACGAGTGAGGGGCATGACATGCTCTTCTTTTAATTGGCATGACACTTCACTCGTATACTAGTGTGCTGATCATTTTTAAAGTGTATACGTCTTTCAGTGTCAAATTTACTTGTACGTTTTAAAGTCCCGCTATAATTATTTCGTGTTTGTATCTTTTTTACACTGAAATTTATTAGCTGCACATTTTAAAATAGTTGGAAGGCTACAGTTGTATTTACCAAACCAATATCAAGGGATTTTTCAACCTCCGTGGAAATGTTAGGTGCGGATTTTCTCTAGATTTTTTGCAGATGTGCAATAACTTTTGACCGTCTTTTTAATTTTGCTCGTTTATTCTGGATGTTTTTTTTCAGTATGCGTTACTTTTTAGGTGAGCGTGTTTTTCTCGTGTTGGTGGCCAAGTATTATTATCGTATTTGAAAATTCTACCGAAGATACTATTACCGTTAAGTCGTATTTGTTTTTGGTCGTGCGGCCTTCCGTTGTTTACTCACTTGGCCATATTTACTATACGCTCATGTAAAGGCCTTCCGTGCATTTTCGTGAGGTCTTAGTAATAGTGGTTGAAGGTATCGTCGCTATAAAATTATTCTGAGTTTCCCTCTGAATTCTGTAATTACTGAATAGAATTTATCGTTTGTTCTTTACTGTGAAACATAAATTTGTTTTAATTCACTAATATCTCTCTTCGATAGTTATTGGCTTTTTGCATCCACTATTTGATTGAATTTTAATTTCATCTTTATCCTCGTAATTTTATCGTCTGAAATCTCAGCTCCTTGTACGTCAAAATCTTAACTCTATCTTTTTTACTGCCTACAAATCTCATCGCCTTTGTACCGGAAAATCTCACCAATGTTGTACAAAAATCTCATCGCCTTTGTATCGGAGAATCTCATCGCCTGCGTGCTGAAAAATTACACTCTGCGTGAAAATTTCCGCCTCACGGCATTTATGCAAGTGCTTCTCATGGCCTCCATTCTAGGAACTCTCACGGCCATTAGCTCAACAGCTCATCACCTTTGTGCTTGGAAATGTGATTGCCTTCGCGCTGAAAAACCTCTTCTTCTTGCTCGAAAATCTCTTTGTCTCGGGGCTCGAAAATCGCATCGCTTTTACGCTCGAAAATCTCATCGCAGTTGAGCTCAACAATCTCATCGCCTATGGGCTCGAAAATTTCATCGCCTTTGCCCTTGCAATTTTTGGTGGCAGGCTCCGGACGATTCGTCTTCGTTGACGGTGGACCACCTTGCGTTGTTTCTTCGGAGTTTAATTCCCGAGCGGGTCCAGCTCGCTTCACTGAAGAGATGAAGTTATCGCTCTTGTGTGTCGTGCGATGATGATGGACCGCTCTACTGGGCACTGCATTGCCCGTCCCAGCCTTCGACGAATATTCTACATGGCCAACCGTACCTGAGTCTACAAAGATAGACTGGCTTGCCAGGCCTCGGTTTCTGCACCGACGCTGTTCTCCCAGATTTTCTGCCGCTGACGCTCTTGCGCATAAAATTCTAGGTCACTACTGCATGCTGCAGATGCAGAGAGCCCTGCTGCNACACAGCGGGAACGCTGCTGCTGTACACAGCGGGAACGCTGCTACTGCACACAGCGGGAACGCTGCACGAGACTGCTAAGCGTTCCTTCAGGACGAGATACACCTCTAATGGCAGGGACCTTACTCGAGTTCTCTCCCGAGCAATCAGCCTAAACCAACCTTGAGGAGTCCCGCCTGAAGTGTTCGGGTGGGAATATTTCTTCATCTCGTCTTGGACCCTTACAAGTAGCCAAGGCATATAGAATACCATATTTTTATCCACAAGCCTACACGAACGGTGCATTTTTTCATTGGAATACCCTGGGAACCATCGACTTGAAATACCCTGGGAACCATTGAATTGGAATACCCTGGGATCCATCGAATTGGAATACCCTGGGAACCATTGAATTGGAATACCCTGGGAACCACTGAATTGGAATACCCTGGGAACCATGGAATTTGAGTACCCAGTGTTAATTTATATAAGGGTTTCAGAATCAGCTTCACGTATTGCAAAATTAAAGCTGTTGTGAGTCTAGGTTGTTTATGAGTTAGGCCCTTTTTTTCCCATGACCAACTTTTTTCCCTCTGTAAAAGCTGAAGTAATGTAACTCTAGGTAATCGCTTGTTAAATTTTAGCCCACTCTCGGGATATTTTGTACCTGTTACCATTTTGTTCACATTCTCGCCTGCGTTGGATATTCTCATGATTCGGAGTACACAATTCTGGTCCACAGTTGATGCGCAACTCCAGGGTCAGCTGAACATCCCCAACCGCTCGGCCTCCAGCTAGAACTTCATGATCAAAAAGTGTAGGACGGTTCGCCTCGTCATATCCGTCTTGCACGGCCTCATCAAGACCGTAACCAATCACATGATACGCTCGAGATTATGTTCACATGAAACGCACCACTTGCAAAAACAGCGCTCGCTCGCCGCAAAAATGGCTACCAAGACTAGCGTTTCATTGTCCAATGCCTCGCGGACCGCGGTGCTGCGGCTGGGAGTGTCGGCGTCTTCTGATGTGGCGTCCAAGAGCGGCATCGCGTGACGCCTTTTTCTATTCTCTCCTTCTCCTGTCGAATTAAATTCATTTGCAGTGATGCCCGCAGACTTGCGGCACAGTTGTTAGCCGTTAGATCCATTTGCCGAGTGCGATTAGAAATTGATGTTCCAACTTGCGTTTCTGGAGGGAATGTTGTCACTTTTTTGCCTTCCAACTTAATTGAAACGATTAAGAGTTCCTCGGAGGTGTTTCGGAGAGTTATTGATGTTTAAAATGAGGAACAATAATTTTATCGTGGGAATCTCTATTGATATCATACGAGTATTTATTTTCAAGTTTCCAATTTACTCCACTTCTTGAGTGCGAATTGAAATACCGAATTTTCCCGCTTTTTAAAAAACCACGTGCAAAGATTTATTTTGGAGTGGATGACGCAACAGCAGTGGGTACACGTACAAATTAGAATCATATTTCGAATGAAACCTTCACAGTGCATGTGCTTATTGATTGCTCTTAAAAATGGAGTGTGCAGAGTTACGACTTTTTAGGAGTTGTGCATTCAGTTTCATTGGTTCTTATGCATACGGATGTTTGAAATGAGTTATTTGAACTACACGTCTAATAATTGAGAGGGTAATAGTATCTTGTTGCTCATACATATGTATGTATATTTAGATATGTGTAGCAATATATTTATACGAACAATATGAGTACAAGTTTGAAAGCTGCCTGTTGCGTATTTTGAAATATCCGTTTCATTTTGCCGAGGGAATTCAATGTCAGATTCATTTGTGCGACGAGGAAATAAATAATTGGCACTTCAGTTGGATGCGTGTTTTCAATACAAAGCAAACGTCGGTGTTGTGTTTCCTAAATGACACTCAAACTTCCAACCTTTACCCTGTGATCACCTCTGTTTCAACCTCGCTGGGCTTGAGATAAAAAATTATTTAATGTTCCTCGTCATCTTGCTTCTGGGCAGTACAGCTGCTTCAAAATGTTTTCTCTTAGCGCTTACCTTCCTTCTGGGATGGCGTCTTCGTATCCTAAGAAATATGGGTGCAATGCTGCGTGAAATTTTTCTTTTCTCTCACGTTCAAATATTGGAGGAATTAAGATGAACTCGCCGGCCTTCCCTCGCAATTCGAGTCTCCGTCGTTCAATTCGGGAGCAATTGGAATACTAAAGGCTCTTTATTCCTTGTGCTACATTTTCTGATGGAACTCCAGCACGGAACAATCGAGAAGCGCCTTCGGCCCATCACCTCCTCCTGAATGATTGTCTTCATACGTGGAAGTGTCGTCCACTTTCACGCATCGTGCGTCCTTCTCGCATTGTGGAACTTGGCCCTGCTGGAAGGCATTTTAGTCACGATTTAATTTAGCTTCCTAATTTGGCATCATCGACGAATATTTTCCCTCCTGTTTGACCTCCCCATAAGGATGCGGCGACTTTCATTTTTGCCTTCCAGCAGGTTTCTCCTAAGCTATTTTCTTTAGTTTCGTGTGCGTGCGTGCATCTTTTGATGAGGTCGATCATTTTCATAGGATATTGTTGCGAACTCCGAGGTATTTTGCATGAGGCACACACTTCGTGAGGATTGGTCGTGGCATGATAATTGAGGGCGTATTTCCGTTCGCCTTTGTCGATCGGACTTTTGAATTTGTCTTCAGAATATTTCAACGCCACTGCTACGATCGTAAATGCTTCAAATAGTCGCCTTGCACGCTATTCTCAACAAAATGTATTGTCGCTATCCCTTGAAAGAGTTATGTTTATGGCAGCCCCTCGCTGGCGCACCATTCAGACACTAGTCATGTAAGTTTCTCGGACAGAATTTTTTCATGGCAAGTTCTTTCTGGTTTCCAGGGCGTAAAGTTACGCGTGGCCGTTCATCACGCGACTCCTGCAGTGTCCTTGTAAAGGGCGCGATGATAGCGGGTTGCATAAAATTTGGCTCCTCTGCGGTCCAAAATGAGGAGTTGGAGCCGGCGGTGTTGTCACCTCGTTAGGCTCATTGCGCCGCACAAGATGTACGGCTCTGCGCTGGCCGAGCTTTATTCCTACTAAACCTGGTCCAGCCAACTCGCCTGCTGACCACGTTTTGTGCCTACGTATCAAGCCTTGCCAGACTAACTCGCTCTTTGACCAAGTTTTATTCCTAGCCACGCTAGGCTGGCAACTTGCTTGCTCCTTGCGAAGTGTCAGCTGCCAGCCTCATAATTCGCGCCCGATGGTCTCTTTCTTGCTTCTGAACTGGAAAATGCCAGGCTTGATCTCCCTGCAACGATGCCCGAGCGTGGTCGGCTCCTCGCAGATTGAGCTCGTCCTCGTTCTTGAAAAGATAATCTCTTCTCTGTGACGCTCCTGTAAACTGATTCGCCTGCTGCCCCCGACGTTTATCTTTGCGAACAAATTAGTGCAAATGAACGCAGTCCGAGGAATGACACTCAGACGCATTAAATTTCTCCATCCTTTTTAGGGAGCTGTGCTTTGTTAGCGCGGCTGGGTTGGATGAGACTTACTGCCCTCATCTATGGGAGTAGTGGAGTTAGCCCTGGCCTACACTCCAATTCTAAATTCATTCTAAGAAGCGTCTGTACGAACTGGAATATTTATATACTGGATTGCTATTTTATTGGAAAAAGTTGGATGTACAAAACTAATCCTGAAACAATCGCTCTTAACTTAATGTTATGGTTGAACTTTCGTTTATACGCTTTCAAGTGAAATTATTGATAAACTGAATTATAAATGTTGATAATTAACGTTAGCGAAAACCGTTCATGTTTACGAAAGGTGTACAACTACAACTGTTCTAATTTCTCTTCCAGTGACTGATTTGAAAATGCTGTATTCATAAACCGTGTTAGAAAATGAATAACAGGAGAATAACTGGAGTAGGATGTTCACCTTTGAGCCATTTTAATTAATCTACTAATTAGTTATAAACATGTTCAGAAATGAATGCTTTACTGTTTGATGATCATATTCTCTTATATGAGCTTGTCCGATATAATACGAGTGTGATTGATATTAATGAAGTTCGTGCTGTGTTGGTGCGCTTTGTGCCATTCCGTATTGGAAATCCTGTAGACGAAATTAAATTGTAGTCGTTGAATTATAGATCTGTTCTTCCAAAGGAGCAATAATTTTTACCAGCACTTGTTCGCTTGTACGCTCGTACAAAGCACAGTGTGTGCGGTGTTCCGTATACAGTGTAGTCTATGTTGCCTAATTTGTAAGAGAGATCGTGTGATGTCAAATTTATTCGAATGCTACGTTGAGAGTTCATGGCGTTCTGGCTGCAATATATTTTAATCCTTTGAGTCCGGGACATATAAATGGTTTTCAAATTTGTTCTCAGTTTGGTAGCTTTTTCATAGCAAGTTTGAACAAATCTGAGACTGAGATGTCCCTGTAAAACCTCATAGGGTTTAATAGCAAATTTGCAGGGCCTGTTATGGGCCTCTCAGCGGCACAGCGTTGGCCGTGTCAGTCATGAGCTCATATTTCACACGTTTTCATTCGCTTCCTAGAGATCCTAATTTTGCGCTCCTAGACGGATCATCATTCTGGAAATTTTATTGCACATATCTTGTTCGGAATGCAATTTCGTTGTATTTTGATGCCTTGTCCTCAAATAGAATGCGAGAGCTGGCGATTATCTCGATTACGACGCAGCTTACGCCTCTCTGATGGGCTCTCGCTGCCCTCACTTTAGAGACGCTCGATGTTAACTGTGCGCCAGGGAGACTCCTGCGGTCCCATGATCCGTTCTTTATGATCTCGACAGGGTTTGATCTTAAATGATCAACTTTACATAACGCCAGCCTTCTCGGTCTCGAAAAAATGTGTCATAAATAGAAAAAAAATTCTGAGGTTGCGTTTCATTCTTTGCATGAGTTTTATATTTTATTGTAAAAGTCGCCCGCTGAATATGTTCCAAATTTTAATATATCCTGAAATTCTCCTTGTTTGGTTAATGCTGTGCAAGGGAATTCTGCTGCACTTGCTAGATATTTGCGTAAAAAACTGGAACGCCACTGCTGCTACTATCACGGCACTGCAGTCCTGTTCATCAAGTTATTTATATTTTGAATCTCGAGAACGTTTTTCACACATCGCCACGTTTAGGTTGATGTCTATGCAGTGTAGCTTGAGGCCACATTACTGCGACTGGAAATATTATATCAGAGAAGGCTTACTATGTTACATAATGATTGCAAAATTTTCTAGAATACTTTTAGCCGTTTTAAAACTTTCAAGCTTCTCTTGTTTTGTTATAGCCCATGCGAACGAACTTTCATTATAGCTCAGATCAGGACTTGCATTGTTAGTTTCGTCCCGCTAAATTACCTTTATGTTCATTTATGTCCTAATTATCAGTCTGGCCAAAATATATCATACGAAGTAAGAGCTCCTACACACACTACCTCAAGTTGTGACGTCCACATCCAGCTTTGAGTCCTCATCCCTCTCAGGGGGGCATGAGGTAGGCCACAGGGTTAAGTTGGTTAGGTGTGTCTACCCGATATGCCATGGGGACTGTCGGCCCCAGGAGGGCACTGTTTGGTTACCTGAGCTCGAGTTAAGCATTCGGGACTTTTATCTTTCTTTCCCACTGTGCTTCTTTTCATTTTGGTGCCTTTTTTGCCGATTATTATCTTTTTCTCCTCTTCACTCTTAACTTAGTGATTGTATGCGTTGGGGATAACGTGTGGGAACACACTTTGTGCATAGTTTTCCCGTTTTCTGTAGTCCATACGAAATGATCTTTTTTCTTCGCTTTCCTTCGATCAGATTTAATTTGGATAGAGAGTTTGAAACTGACTAATAATCTGATCTAAGCTTTAAGTCTTCATCGTACCGTAGAGCTTGTGAATATTCCAGTCAGTTGATGTAGCAATAAACGTGAGGCTTGATTATCGACGCTGTGCGAGTCTACGCTTGAGCTTCTGTTATGCCCTCCGCCTTGACTGCTCAATCAGAAATCCAAATGAGAACTAATTTTATGAGGAAATAAATTCCTTTTGTGAATATCTGAACAGTTTCCTAAGATCTCGAAATTCATTAATATATTCCATCAGCCGCTACATGCTACATTGGTTCAGTTAGAAGCTGCTTATTAAAGTTTATGTTTTCATTAATGCAAGTTGATACGGTTGAACATTTCTTATGCTCGAGTATTTCACTGATTTTTGTGAGATCAGCTGCTAATCTTGCGAATGTGTTTATATTTACATTATTTGTTTTATTTTTAGTATATCAGTTTTTACTTCGAACTTTTATGATTGTGTGTGTACGACGTATTAATTAGCCGATTTTTTCACCACTGAGCTTGTAAATATTTATCCTCCATTTATAGCGATCAGAGAAAGACTAATAAAGCCCGCCAGAAAACGTGATTTACTGACAGCGATAAATGTAGAAGTATTTGTATTCCGTGTGAATACTTTTGAACGACGTGCAGAAAATTCATGGAATATTTCAATGATATATAATGCAGAGTTGTGCTTCAGGTAATGTTATTAAGCTAATAACGACCTAATCATTTCCCTGATCGCGCTCCACTCAACTCCCATCCAGCGTAAACTTTCTCGGCTGAGCGGTGTGCGATCCGTTCCTTCGTCTGGTTGTTGTTCCTTCGTGTCCTGTGTCACGACTGTCGCTTTTTCCATTGCGGTGCGTTGCACCGTCCAGTGGTTGCCTCCTTCGTTTTACATCTGCGGGACCGCCATCCATTTGCCCGACTCCCTGGAAATCACGATAAATTCCAACGTTCGATATTTCATGGGAGTTTTTTCCAGTGCGTCGAGTCACGATAAATCCGTGTTCAGTATCCACTGCTGGTGCTCGCTTGAATTTGCTGAGCTTTGTGTGGATTTCGGCGAGCAGATCACGACTATTCTGCCCCGATATAATCTTTATGAGCGGCTTGTTATAGGCTCGTAATCTGGTCTGGTGATGCTTCTCGCCGCCGCGGGTGACAAGTAACTGCCCGCCTGCTTTGTTGGCGCTTCAATTGCATCGCTTTCCCATTTGGGGCTCGACAAAATCAACTGAATTGATTTCCTGATCACCTTACTCTGAACGTCCCTTCTGTCGCTCTTTGAGACTCTAACGTCAATTTTCACTGAGAATTTTCTTACTCAAACCCTTATTTATATTGCTATTTTGTTTTGAGCGTCTTCTTCTAGCGAGTGCATTTCAGTTTACGGTACTATTCCTCATTCTTTTCAAGCTTTAATTGCAATCTGCATTCAGTCAGCTGTTGTTCTTGATTTGTTGAGTTACATTTCGTTTATCTCATGTCAAAGATCTTTTCACTGTTAAAACTCTCATAAGCGATTAAGTGACCGGATTGTGCTGTAAGTCCAAACAATGAGGACCGAGCGAGGACGTCGAGTTGCTCCCCTGCTTCAAGGTCCTCATTTAGGGTGTAGTAATTATTATAGTTCGAATCATCCAGTTATAATGGTTTATTCTTTTAGCAAGTGATTCAAAATTATTTATAACTTCTCTGAACTATTATGATGATCACATCATTTTGTTCTTACAAGGGTCATGTCCTTATCATTTTGCAAACGACGTTTTTCATCAATACTGAGGATAAACGGTGAGGTTCAATTTATTTACCTCCTCAAATTATGATTCCTTATGTAGCCTTATATCGTATGAAACTAAACTCGTTGAATTTCACCGAGATTCCAATTTACTGACGCCTCGTTCTGCAGACTCGCAATTTTGACTTTAATTTAGCCTTTGTTCAATGTTAATATTTTATCAACGATCGAGTATTTTTTTCTTACTCCTAGTTGTCTGTTACTCCTAGTTGTCTGTGCTTATGATCACATTGTCTTACTGGTAGAGTAATCTCCTGATTGATTTCTCTAAGCGTGTTTTCTGTTCATGTCTTCTATCCCTTTCTTATTCTTCTTCGAAATCTGGTTTTCATCGTTTGTTTTTACAGAAGATATTTTATTCGAAATTCCTGGCATTCTTCAGAACAAGGATGGAGAGTAAACTAGAATCGCTTCCATTATGTTGCCGTAATCCCATTGTATCCTCACGCGTCCGCTCGTCCTCTGCCCGGAAGAAGTAGGTCTCTGGACTCCGTGTCCCGCACGCCAGTCTGAACATACATTCGCAAGCGTCCAGACGGAGGAAGTCCATAACAATAAGAGCAGCACTTCTTGTGCAATGATGCTCAAAATTTCGGATGACTGGCGCCGTCTTTCTGTGAGGTTCTTAGCCTCGCCTGTTCCTTGTGTCCCAGTGCTTTTGCTGTCTTGCTCCCCTCTCATCTGGAGACACACGGGTGATACAGATGATGCGCCCATGGTCGCCGCTGGAGTCAGTGAGATATTCAGTTTTAATCCTTTGAAATTTCTACAGGTTTCGAAGTTCATTTTTAGAAGGCTGCCGCTCATCGTGCGACCTAACTCCTGGGCGACTGTTGTTGTAGTTCCTATTACATTTTCCTTCTCGTCGTTTTTTCTCTTCTTCTCTTCGCAATTTACGGGACTCTTTATACTGGAGTTGCTGGAATTTTGTGCCATAGTGTGGTCATTTAAACTGACTCTTCGCAGAGTTTAACTGTTATTACCGTTTTGATTTGGCCATAATGGAAGTTCGGTCGTTAATATGACTACGAATAACTTCGTTATGTGACTAAAAGGCGTCGATTAAAAATTAGTCCCTTTAGAGGGCATATAGGATACGCTATTGGAAATAGGTTAGGTTTGTCTATCCTATGCTATGGGGCCTCTAGTAGGACACAGTTAGATTACCCCAGTTCTAGCCAGGCCTTCGGTACTTCTGTCTTTTGTACCCACTTCGCTTCTTTCCATTTTCATGCCTTCTTTTTTGATCGTTCTTCCTATTTTCTTCCTCTTGTTTCTTAACTCAGTGTTTCTATGTGCAGGGAATCCTGTGTGGGAACACACCCGAGCATAGATTCCTCAGTTTCTCAAGTTAATACGAAATGGTATATTTTTTCGCTATCATGAGATCGCATTCCATGTATCGAGAGAGATTTAAACCAACTAATAATCCTACTTAATCTAATTAACAATTTGTTTTTCTTTTGCTTATACAATCAAGTGCATCATCTCCCGAATGTTTGAGACCAATTTTGTTTTTCGAGAGATGCCATGATGTTTGCCAATCAGAATCATTGAAATCAACCGTGCTTTATCCTGCCAGAAATTCAACCGCACCATTGACCTGTGAGGAGCTCACTTTTGCCAGCTGTACTGGGTACTTGGGGCCGCTCGTTTTTTGGCAAGCACACGTTTTTTTTGTGAAACTGTGTTTTCGCTTCCTTGTTCTAACTCACGTGTTAATTCAGGGGTGCGTTTGCTGTTGGTCTCTTTAATATGAATCCGTGTTACGGAATTTGTTGCACATCGCTAGCAGCTAATTTGTTGTATTGAATGACTTTGAAGTTTTTTATATTGATTCTACGTTGGATCAGATACTTGGTTAGACAATGATGGCAGCTAACTGCTTGACCACTTGAACTGTTTGCCAAACTGATACTAATTCTGTTAGGCAATCCAGTTTATAACTGATGAATTTTTTAACTATCGAATGATTCTTGCTCTCACAATTAAATCAAAGTATAAATAAGTAATTCAGAAATATAGTACATTTTCATTATAAATTTTCTTGACCGTTGATTAAACTTGGTTTAGATGCTGTAGATAGTTAGATCCCTCCCAGAAAATTGGCTGTCTTAATTCCCTTCACATTTTGTTTTGCATCTCTGCCCCACGTTGGATCTGAGCTACGCCTCGGTGGTATTACATTCTAGACGTCTCGTGCCCACAAATCTCATGAAACCTGCGTTTCTTTGACGACTCAAAACCTTCTTTCTCGGCTTAGATTCGCCGGGCTCCCGGTCTCAGTGATCGTATCGCGCCGTGATGGATGCTCGCCCCTCAAACCGGATCCAAATCATCCAAATCTGCGAAACTGACGACCTCTCAGCGCGACGAGTGGATGACCTGTCCGGACTAACGCCCCTGGGGATAATCCATGTTCGGGAGGCTGAATTCCAACATTGGATGAGTCACTCGAATTGGATGTGTGCACAATGAGTCGCTTGAATTGGATGTGTGCACTACGAGTTACTTGAGTTGAATGCGCGTACAGCGAATCGAATGAATTGGATGTGTCTACAGCGAATCGCTTAAATTGAATACGTGTACAGCGAATCGCTTAAATTGAATGCATGTACAGCGAATCGCTTGAATTGAATGTGTGCACGAGTTGCTCGAATATAATGTGTGCTCGACTCGTGTAAATTGGATGTGTGCGCAACGAGTAGCTTGAATTGGATGTGCTAGCTACGAATAGGCCAGTTATCGGCCATTAAAAAAAATGTGAGCCTGTGTCTGTAATTATTGCGGCTGTAGACTTGTCTCTTAATTCCTCCCTCAACCGAGTCGAAGTGCGGCGCTAGCGGTCCGTTTATTTTCGAGTGGCGTTATCAATATTTGTTTCGGCGTTGTTCTACGAATCTGTGTTGCTGAGCAGGCAAGTTTGCATCACTCGTGTCCGGACTTAATAGAAGAGAATCATGAAAAGAATTACCCATGCTTTTTATCCGGTAACTAATATCAACCTGACATCAGCATTTTTGCTTTATCATAAATTTAGAATGGATGATTCCGGTGAGAGTCGCATTGCGCGATTCTAGGCCTCCATTACGTGACAAAGAATGATCCGCGCCAGTTGCCATCACTTTAATGTGACGAATATCAGCCCTAAAATCCCCCTTGATATCCTCAATTCAGTTTGAGGAATTGCTCGGCTAACTTTTCCGTCGTCGAAAAAATTTTTACTGCCTTTCTCTTCCCTACAAATATCCTCAAAATCATATTTGTTATCCTCAATTCAATTGGTGACATTAATCGGCTGTCTTTTCATTCATTGAAGAAATCTTTACTGCCTCTCGCTTCTCTCCGTTGTTATCAAGCAAAAGTAACAATTGTAATAAAGCAGTTGTCTCTATCAAAAATTGGCGCAGTTTTTTTCGCTGTGTCTTGACGTTTTTTCGCAGAGTTCACTGGCCAGCAGCGCGGTCGCTAACGCCGTTGTATGGGCGAACCTTACTGCAGAGGACTAATGCCCCGAGATCTGCAAGCAGCTACTAGTCAATTTCTCGCCCATAGAGACAATCTGAGCTAAACTGACAGAATAAGTTAAAGACTATCATCGCTTCGAAGAACTGCCTGATGTCTTCTGCGCAATTGTTTTAATTTCTAGTAGCTTTACTTAGTCTTTCTTTGTGTATTTACTCTCTGAAAATATGATCACTCAAGTGTATTACAGAGATGCTGTTCTTAGTGCTTTCTCTAGTTATCGTATAATCTAGATGTGATCATTTTTGCATTTATTATTAAAACTGCTTTACAAAACTACTTTCAGGTTTCACAGTTTCATGTAATTACTTTTTTATGCAATTAAGTAGAGCCAAATTTGTCTTCATTCCTCCCACTTCATATGCGTCAATGATGTAAGCATTGCGAGGTCATCTCGTGACTATTTTTTAGTGTCGTACTCAAAACGGGGTAGTGCTGCTAATGGAAGCCTTGGCGAACTGTTTTCGATTTCGTTTCATGTGTATGTTGAGATGTTTCTTTATAGTTAAGGTTCGCCATAACGTTGTCAGAAGGCCTGATTTTCGACCACCATTGTTGCTATGGTATACAACATGCAGCAAGGCCTTTGAGTTCATATATATCTGTCATGATAGCTAAGATTGTTTTTCCTTCAGCGTCATTTCAGTCAGAGCCGTGCACATTTTATCTTAACCGCTCCAGAAACCTGCATCTCGGATTAGCTCTTCGAATTTCTTGTAGTTTTTCTTCCATTTATATCCTATGCATGCTTCTACGTCTGTGTGCCGTCTCCTCGCCATTTTCACTTTCTCCTGTGTTCAATTTTCACTGTGCTCTGCTCCGTCTCCCATTCATTGCAGCAGTTCCTTTACATCAACTGTGGCGCCGTTTCCATGCACCCGTGCGAGTTAGAGCGGGTAACTTGTGCCATAGAATTAGTGAGTTATGAACGCCTGGAAACGGCCGCTGACGCCGCTGCTCTGGAACTGGAATATGGGACATTCTATCTAGGAATTGGGACCGTGTTTTCAGTCCTATTTTCATTAAACTCGGAATTTTGTTGGACGGATAACTCCCTTATTAAATTCACGGAGGAACAGATGCTTCCTACTTCCTGTCGGTATATATCAGCGAAGTTGATCGTTTGCACTTTAGGGGGCCTTGCGTTCTAAAGGAATATTTGTAGGGTTCTTGGCCTCATTTTGGCGAGAGCAGACTGAGGATGCCTCGTCCTCGTCGTACCCTCCGATGAATTTTTAGTGCAGACTTCATGGTTCGTAAACTGAGATAACCCAATTCCCCATTTTTCTCTCTCTAAAGTCTCGTGCGTTTTTTTTTGTCCCTTACGCATGGATCATTTTTCTGAGAAACTTTATTTTCCTAAGCTTTCGAGTTGTTATGGAGAACTAGTTTTCAAGGGAACGAAATATCGAAAAGTGCCGAAAGATAAGTGCAAACGCGTATCTTACACATTTTGATGTAATGTTTTGTTTTGGCTTACCGTTAGTTGAAAAACTAAATAAAATTATCGCCGAATCAATTAAATTTAAATTATCGAGCTGTCGCGCTGTAAGTTACAAACATTTGGCTTGCGCTTGTAAGAATTTTGATTATTGTGGTAATGGAAGACTTCTTAAAATTATATCGATCTAAAATTATTTTCTGTTATTGGTATTTTTGGGGTGTCTCGGCTTATTTGATGGTCTTTTCTCTACCATACTTGTTAATGTCAGAATATGACTTTTAATCAGCATCCTTCTGATTTTCAGTTCATTCAGTCTCTCCTACAGGTTTATTTTACTTATATTTACTGTTACCCAATGTAGACTGCAGGGCATTTTTCAGATGTAAGCCTGAAAGTTCCATGTTTCACGACGGACAATTCTTTTGTTCGTCGTTTGTGCGACCTTCGGCCGTAGCTGATGTATTTTCTGGGCTTTCATACCTTTGTCTTCGATTTTTTCCACACGTCTTCTGCTCTCATTTGCGGCTTAATATTTCTTCCAAACCTAATTTATGCCTCATCCCCGTGTTGTGCCTTAACCCCGTGTTGTGCCCCACCCCATAGCCACACCTCACCTTGTGACGGGAATGTCGCCCCGCGCCGTCCGTGCTTGCGGCTGTCAGCGCACGCCATCACCGGCAGATGGCTCGCCAAGGACAGGGTGTCGTCTGCCTGAGGTCCTAATTTAACCTTCTTCTAGATTCCCTTACGAGCAGTGGGCGCCTCGCGCATCCCTTATACAACAAATTTAGTCTATGTGTGAGGCGACGTGTGGGCCTCTCGACGGTTCGACGTGGCTTTTCAAACCCAATGTGCACGTCGCTCGATGAATTTGAAGACGAAATCGGTTGAATTTACGTATTCTGTTTTTGAGACGAGCACAGCGAGGGAGGAACTGATTTGTCATAAATGATTTTTTAGGGTTTTTCCTTCTTGTTCTAAAGTTGAGTTTCGTCCATGCCCTCAGTTTCATAAACTAAGGTCAAATTATCTGTTATGCTTACTGCGTGAGAACTCTCACGAGATTTTGAATTCCGATATCGCCACCAAGTCTACGGACGCGTGCCGTAAACTTTCACTAGGTGTGACAACAAAAGCATCTGTACGGACTTCAGTCGATACCTAGAGCTCATCGGGGAATATGTAGCATTCTTGAGCTCGTTTTGGGGAGAAATGTTCTGAAAGGATATTTTCTTCGTAGCATCTGGAAAATTAAGACTCGCAAGAGGGTAGGTCTAGGTTGTCCCACATATTTTATGTGAAAGGTAACCTTCCTCTTCATACTTTGCTTAACTAGATTATGCACCTGAACTGTACTCTCGTCTTTAATATTTTATCTGTCCACTTCATTTGTCTTGTCCCGTTTCGTTGCGCTGTGGACTGCTCGGGTAAAAGGCTGCTCTGTAGAGTTGATGTCATGTACGAGTAGGGTACAATGATCGTAAATCCATGAAAACGAATGCATATCACTTGCGAAACGTCGGAAAATAAGAATTTGCAATGCCTACCATCGGAACTTTGATTTTTAACGTGCACCCAAAAACTAAAGCTTGTGCAACGAAAATTAAAAAAATTAAAAGAAGATTGCAATCAGAAAATATTCTTTGGTCTTCAACGAAACTTGTATCATGACAGTCGTTTGCCAAGCCGTGCGACAACTATCGTGAGTTGTTAACGCTTCCTGAGCTTCACATGAAGACCCTCAGGTGGCACTAGATAAGCCGTGGGCAGTTGGGTTTGGTTAGTTAGGTTTGTCCATCTACGCTGTGGGGACTGGCTTCCCCGAGGTGCCCTGTCGAGTTACCTCAGCTTGCGTAGGCCTTCGGGACTTCCATCTTTCGTGCCCACTTTGCTTCTTTCCGTTTTTATACTTTTTTCTTCGGTGATCATTTTTATCCTTACTTCCTTCTTAACTTGCTGTGTCTACGTGCTCGAAATCTTCTATGGGAACACACCTGTACATAGATTCCAAGTTTGTAAAACCCATACTAATTAGTGATTTCTTTTCGCTCTCTTTGGGTTACATTTCCTGTGAGTAGGGAGATGTAAACTAGCCAATAATCTAATCTATTACACTTTGAAGAGAGCATGATGCCGAGCTGAACCTCTCATTAATGGGCTAATTAGAGGGAGAGATTTTCCGTTGATGCGAGTTTTTTGCGTGCGATTATTCCGCATATTCGTAGTAGCGGATGTTCTGGCCTATGGAATATGTGTTCAGACCACCGGATTTTGTCCATTGCATTCAATGTCCTCTAATATGCAGTGTCCGTACAGGCGAGTTTCGACTGTGATCTCATGTGGAGACGCAAACTGAGTCTTTTGCAGCTTTGCTGCTTCTCTAGGTGTTCTCCGTAGATTTAGCAATGCATGCCGCGGGTGTTATACACTCTTTTTATTATTGCTTTAGTCCCGCAAGGACCAGCGTGCCGTGGAACATATCTCAATCTTGAATGTCTTTTTTTTTATTATAATACTAATTTTTCTGTTCTCGTTTTTACTTATTCGAGGGGCTTAGGGTGCCGTTTCTCGCCAGCTAACAGTTTCGTCAATTGATGTGCTCAAATTTTTCACCATTTTGCTTTTTTAAGTAAACCTTTATTGAGTATTTCTGTGATTATATTCCGATAGATAAGATGCGTTGGTTGGACTCCGATTACGATCGAAAAGAAAGTAGTCTCAGTGTGGTGAAGCTGTATTTTTAATCTTCACCCATGGCTCCATTCCATTGTGTCGAAATCTTCGTAGCAATTTCCCATCGGAAATATTTTTGGTGTAGCCTGCTAGTCATTCCTGAACACGAGGGCCAATTGCTCGATGCAGGCCCCAAATTGTGACACGTGTTCAGAAGCCTGGTGTGTCGCTTCCGTGAACGCATAACAGCAAACGTTATCATGATAATTCTTTCGCTGCCCTGCTCCTCCGAGTGATGTTACCTGCTCCAGCATTGCCAGGCCTAACGCTCCTTATGGCTACTTATTTACCTCAGTTCATAGCAGCGCCGCACGAGACGTAGTGCCGCCGTATATATAGCAGCCATGTTCACAGAGTGTGATGAGCCGAGATTCTTCTCTGTGGCCTTAGCAAAGAGTTGAGTTTATGCATGAAGTAATTATCTCTGCTCCTCTCATCAGCGGACGTATGTGTACTAACGGTTAATTACCAGGGTTGTATAAGGGAAAGTTTTTGTAGGATGTTATTCTCTGTATAAACTATTCATGGAAGTGCTTAGAATTATATTACCCCTATGCACTGCATCAACTCCAAAGGCGTTGGTCACTTTAAACATCCTTGATAGATATCTCTTATGTCTTTACCATAACTTTTATCCGCTATTGTCATCAAGATAGTGGCAGTCATTAGTGTTTCCTGTAGACAGAGGTGAGACTTCATCAACTTCATCATTAGCATATGGACTTCAGTTTACTGGTCATGACTTACGATTTATTTCTAGTGTTTTATCTGTACGGAATGTGTGTGAAATGACACAGTATTACCTTGAAGGATCATTTAACCTTTCTTCTAAATTTTGCCTCTCAAATGTTTTTAATCTATAAAACTGGAACACAAACGTCAAGTGGAACCTCAAGTGAGAACACTTGCATGGTTGGTCTTTTAAAACGAATGAAAATAACTACTAAACTTGATGTCATTTATTTCATGAGTATTTAACCTCTTTAATCGTTTTTATTCGTGTAGTAGTTATGTGTACACGCGCACGATCAGGTGTCTTAGGTGGTAGAATTGACTTGTTCATTCCCCATCTACTCCTGCTGTCAAGCTTAGAGTACTTCGCCTCCAGTGACTGTTCCTCAAGATTCTGCCATCATTCGCTTGACAGCACTCAAAGTTACTCTCGGTCCATTTGCTCGTCTAGCCAACTGTCATATTTGCTCACACGAAGTTCGGCTCGAGTTAGTTGGCTTAAGAGCAAATTACTGAAGAAGTTTTGTTTGAACACCGCTGGCCTCGCACTGTTCGAGCTTTTGCAGCTCCGGCGTCTTGATCTGCTCGAGATGAAACTGATGTGCGGTGCCGTGTGTCATCCGTTGTGTTGCTGTGGTGCCGTGTGTCATCCATCCGTTGTGTTGCTGAGCTGCTGTGGTGCCGTGTGTCATCCGTTCTGTCGTGGTGTTGCTGTGGTGCTGTGGTGCCGTAAGACTGATGCGTGGTGATGCCTTAGCAGTTGTATTATTTTAGAAGGTGTTATTGCACTGCATTTCTCTTCTTCCCAGGTATGTCTGTATTTATGAGATCAATAATTGCATGCTATCTGCATTCTAATTATAATTTTTCACTATTTTTCATCTGCCTTTAATGTTTGAGAGTTTCTTATTCTCTTTATTTCCAAAAGTCCTCAACTGACCCCTTAGCATCATATTTATAATTTTCAACTATACATACGAAACATTAAATGCTTCTACTGTAGGTCTCTCCATGCGGGAACAGTACGTACGGTCATCGCTCAAACTGTATTTGACCGTATTGCCTAATTTGATGAGAATATCCGATTTCAATGCACTATTGTATTTCATATCTCCCCTCGGCCGTTGCCTAATTAAGAAGCTCCGAGGACCTGTGGGGGAGGGGGAGAGGGCGGCGAAGTTCAAGTCAGCGACCTTATTTGGTTGCCATGGAGACGCAATTGGCCGTAGAGCAGATCACAAGGCGGGCTTTCGTCCGACATATTCTTGGTGATGATCTTGCCTTATTGATACTGATTTGAGGGACCGCGTAGCTTTCCTTTATTGTGTTGCCCAACAATTGGGGCTCAGCGGCCGCATTGTGGAGGCCGGACTCATTTAGGTGCATTTATTTCCGCTCTGCCTCGTTGGCTGTAGTTTTATCCATCACATCGCATTTGTTAACACTGCGCGATGGTTCATCTTCAAAATTGTAGCGACCCTTAAATAATGAAGTATTTGGTGGATTGACTTCGAAACTACTTGTATTTATTTTTCCGCTTGTAGTGAAATTTTAGTTTTTCTTTTTGTTTCCTATGACAGTAATTATTTTGAAAATTATATTTGTTTGCATTTGTTACAATTTCTGCAATTGTTTTTGTTTCGATTTTGAATGGTGAATGTTGTTTGAAGTTTTCATCTGGTGAACTTATAGAAATTTAGTCTGTTCAAGTTAGCCTCAGAGAAAAACAGAATTTTGTCAGGGTAACCTTTTAGTTTTTTAGTTTATTTATGGGAGCTGAACAGACCAAGCGTGGTGCGCTGCCTCAATGAGGTCGGTTTAGACGTGCATGAGCGCACGCAATTCACGCACAAGATATGAGATGGAAAGCCTCCTTTGAGGTGTTACAGATCGAAGAGATTTATAGAACGAGGTGTTGCTGCGACGCTTTAATATTCTCCTTAATTTGCTCAGAGTTTTATTGATTGGACCTTTGATTTTTTGTGGGATCCTACGTGTGATTTTGACGAGATCTCAATGATTTCATTCTGTAACATAAAGTCACTTATGTCGTGCTCATGGGTTAAAACCCTAATACCCAATTTCTTTGTAACCAAATTGGTAAAATAGAAATTTAATGCTGAGACTTTGTTTATGTGGTCAGGTCAATGAATTTTCTAATTAACTTGTCTTCAATATGATATCATGCATAAATATGATACAGTGTAACACGAAAGCCAAGTTTCATGGGAATAAAGCACATTTTCTATTGTTTTCCAGTAATACAATAATTCCCAGAAACCAAAGTTCTGTTACAATATCTTATCTGAAGGGCGTGTTCTTACTTGGATACTGAAACTGAGATTGCCTTTTTTCACCAATGCTTACATTGACGCTGAGGCTGTAGTGGTCGGGCTCAGGGACAACCGCGGCTTCTAACCTCGGCGCAGCGCAACGCCACAAATGTACGTAGGCAGAAGGGACGTTAAATTCCGTCCATTTTGGTCGTTAGGCAAGTGAAAAGCTTATTCACATGTCAGTACTGTTCAGGGGAGTAATTTTTACGTGAGCTAGTTTGTGTACTGAATAGTGTAATTTAGTGAGCAAACTGACGCAGGTAAAAAAAATGCCAAGTCCTTTTAAACCACGAATTTTGCCTTAACAAATTTTTATTGGTAAACAAATGCACCAACCGGATTGAAAGGATTAGAAACGTCTGTCGTTTTGGCTTCACTCTTTACCATGCGGTGAAATTGTGAAGCGCAAGGCAACCTTAAAAGTCGAACGCAGCCTTTGTCGCACATTGGTGGCAGTGATTAAGTTGGTTCCTTTTTTGCAGTTTCCTTCACATTCCTTGTAGTTTCTTCACATTGTAGTTTCCTTCACGTGTTTACAGTTTGTATTCATATCTATATTCATGTGGATATTATATGCACATCTCCATGTTTCATGTGCATGTAGTATAAATGTCTTTTGTTATCCGAAAGCCCGGCTCAAAGCTTATTTTTTGTATTTAATGAATACGAATTTGTGACGGTGTTCTAAAATGTAAGTAGCATGTTTCGCATGGGCGATAGTAATGCCTGTCACTCTAATAACTGCTCGATTGAATTTATTTTCTTTCTTTTTAAATTGGTACTCGGTGTTGCACTGTACTTTTAGTGAATGGTAAATTTGAGAAACGGCCACTAACACTCGATCTTTAGATCGGATGACCGTTGTTAACGTGACTAATTTTCGTTATCAAATATTATGGCTGGAGGTAATTATGAGGTGGCCGGTCTGCAATGCGCCTGAGTGCGAAAACGAGCGCTAAGCACCGCTGATGACCGTGTTCGGGTCCTATTGCGTCCGGGTCAATATTTCGCTGCTTCTTCCCTTGCCAATCGGGGCTGGCGGTCGTGCTGGCTTCGACTCTAATAATAATATTAATGAAATGCATTGCGGGATTTTGTGCGTGGCCTGATTATTATTAGCGCTCCTTCCTCCCTTTTGATGAGGCCGCCTCTATCGCCATCACCTCGCCTTCTCCTTTACATCGACGTAATATTTTCGGGCTGACGGCACCGCGCATAATTGCCAGCTGCTGTGACGCCCGCCGACGCTCGCCTGCCCGAGGATCTTATGTGCCAATAATATCTTACAGTGAACATTTATGGGGCGGATTTGCTCTTAAATTACTCACGTTCTTATTTCTAATCTAGCAACTTCACATTTTCTTCTAGCAACTTGCATATCTTGTGACGCTCGGTAACGTTGTACATGTAAGCGTATGTCGTTTTTTTCTCGCTCTTAGACTTGCTGTTTTGTTGTTCATGTTCGTTGGTTCTTTATTTGCGTGTTCAAATAAAAATTGCGAAGTAAAATTTGGCCACTTTTTGAGTCTAAAGAAACGAGTTCCCAAGTTGAGAGCACCATGAGCTATTGTCGTATTCCCAGTTCATGCATGCTTTGCTCATCTTTCTCTCTGTCTCTCAGAGAAGCTTACAACTTCTCTACCACACATCCCCTTGTTGGCTTGAATTTCAAATTTTCTGGTTTCACGAACCTAAGTTTGGTTTTTCGTGACGACCTGCTGAAAATATTTGTCTCGTTCTGTTCCGCTTTCGTTAAAAGCCTTGGCAAGATGGCGGCTCTTGCTCCAACGCGTCTTCAAGAAACCCGATCTTTTGTGACCAAACCAGCTTGAAAGCTCTCAGACAGAGATTTTCTGTTTGTAACAGAAAATGCGTAACGTTGTGGCATTCTCATTTCATGCACTGTCGCATTTTGCAAAACTTTTGCACGCGATTTTGCTCAAGGGTATTTCTTAATGTTGTATGAGATGCTGGCCTGTTCAGTCTTGTTTTGTATTTTATATTCGTCGAGGTCCATCTTTCGAGGGTGAGATGGGATTATTGATTGAAATTATTTGACATTGATCTTCTGTATTTGTTTGTATTCAGTTTTCGTTGCATTCAAGCATTGCATATTTTCAGCGCTGACTAGTAATTCTTANGAAATGTAGCGGCCGCTACATTTCAAAGTAGCGCTGCCTACCTCTGCATATTAATTATCCCAATTAATTTCTTTCAAATGCCTCAAATAAATTTTTTTATTCATAAGTAGCTACTCTCTCCGGTCTGAAATATTAGCTACACTACGGGAATACTCTATGTGTTGTAGTGTCTTTTAACGAACTTCAATTTTGAGTGAAGTAGACGCACAGTGTGTTGAACACAAATTTTGATTTTTAATAAATAATAATGTAAAAGTAAATATACAGGGTGGGGCAGAACCGACTGAGCAGTGCCCGAGCTTGGCACTCTCCGAAATAATGTTATTAAATCCTCCCCAAGTCCATGGAAATTAAACAAAATATGTTGTTTTTCA